>VSDK01022939.1:315377-362748 GCA_009767595.1 Symbiodinium kawagutii
GCAGGAATGTCTTGAATACATAGCATTTAGTGTAGCTGTACATGTTGTCTTATATTGTCATTATGACTGCTCATGGCAGGAGCTCAACCAACCAACTGGATAGACATGAATGAGCAGTTGGCAATGCAATCATCAGTGACCACTGCATTCTTCACAAAATGAGTCATCCTCAATGTCCCCGATCGATGCAAGCATCCATAGAATAAATGTGGAGCTGGCACACTGACAAAAAAGCATCCAGAATGTCCAGCAGATGGGTTTTCCAATCTTCCCAAGTGCCAGTAGAAGAAAATCGATGAGCTGTTTCCAAAACCATCCTGCTGTGGTCACAACAGGGCGAACCAGCATCGCGCAGCAGGCTGATCGGTTGGTTCTGAGACTTGCTTCATGATGAACCATCTCTCAATGGCCGGCATCCGACACGAAACAATTAATCATCGGCAGATGCTGGTTATAATCATCCATCACTAGATCAACACATGTCGAAACAGGTGCTTGATTTTATCGTTGGCGGTCCCCTTTTAGCGAAAACTATCAACCATTGCCTATGCATTGACCCTGATGTGATGGTTTCTCAAGTCATACCCCCAGTTCTCATCTAGTACCACTTATAGTAATCAATAAACCTGAACAATAACCAACCATAGCTTTGGTGCTGAGTACTTTGAGAAACACCCATGTTGTGTGTCTTAAGCATCATTAAGCAACCCGTTCATCCACCGTTCCGGGGGGGAATCTGTCGGGGTAGGCCAGCCCTGAAGTTGAAAGAGCAAGGGAATGACTTGGCACCTCGGAAGCAGAGGACAGGTCGCCATGGCGAGCTGGTAGCAGGTCGAGGCTGGTACAGTAGCCGGTTAAGGGTGGTTGATAGTGGTTGATTTTGATGAAATGAGCCACCCTTAATCGTGGTTCAGGGTGGTTAATAATGGTTAATAGTGCAATTGATGGCATATTAATGGGTAATGCATGGTTAGTGAACCATAACGAATAGTTAACTAGCAAGTTCATGGTTAATGACAGGGAATATATAGGGGGATATTACGAGCAATAATGGGGGATATACCAACTATAGCGGATTGGGTCAAGGCTTTCACCATCAAGATGATGCAACCAAACCAAGCTCACATGATGGTAGATGATTTGGGGGCGAATGACCAGTAGTAAACCATTCATGTCAAAAACAAATCATGCACATCACATCACGTCACATGCACCAATACTTTCTCACTTCCAATGGGAGACTTCTTGGTAATGCTCGCAATGTTCAATGATTGATTCACAAAACTAGTGAATTGTGCCGGTGATCAACATTGGCGCTTTGTCAAGCAACTAACAGACCAACCAGCCAACCAACCAAAAAAGCAATCACGCAACCAAGCAACCTGCTAACCAGCCACCCATGCAATCAATCCACACCGCAACCAATCAATGGGCTAACCAATAAACCCACCAATTGACATCAAACAAGCAAGCCACTGGTTTTCAGGACAATCAAGCGGGAAGCAATTTAAGCAGGCGAAGCGACCTTTTTTTTTTTCAGCCAGTGAACTGGACTTTCCTTCAGGTGAGATGCAAGAAGTTCCAAGAAGCCATTGATTGCTACGAGGCTTCTCCCAAGCCATCAATGGAGAGTGGGACCGGTTCTTGGCGCTGGGACCCGCTGGGAGCCATTCAAATCCATGTCCGACATGCTGCCAGATCACCGGATCACCAGGGCTCAGTCATCATTGGCACTGTTTGGCCAGTTTGATGAAGATGATCATCCGAATCCATCCGAATCCTATCTTTATCTTCATCTTAGTCCTCATCCTGATCACTACAGTACTGTTCATAATCACTATCATCAACAGATATCAACAGTTCTCGCAGCGTAGGCTGCCATTGCGGCATTGGACATCGAAGGGGGCATTGAACAGGCACAGGGGCGATCGTCAGGGCAGATTTTGCCCGGTGGCGTGCGGGTCACCATAGTAGTAGCTGGTCCTAGGAGGCACCGTGGATCATGCATGCTTATTGACATGGCTATGGGTCAATATTAACCAACCAACTAATGGGGGATTTCCACCAACAATAATGAGGAAAACAATGGTTAATAGTAGGGGAACCAGGGGTACGGGGTTTTGACCCACTGCCACATGATGATGCTTATGAAATGGGTCTTTCTCAAGTCACAGGGGTACCCCCCAAATCATCCAAGATTTAGCATTTATAGTAATAACCCACCAAAAATGAAACCACCATGGAGCAGCCTCATCGTTTTGTATTGTTGGGATTTTTAATTTCCAAGACTGTTCACCATGATTTGCCATGACTTTCCAGCATGTTGGTTGTCAAACAGCCCTGATGGATGGTTGTTTACTTGTTCTTGATGTCATCCTTGAAGAATCCTGTAGTATGTAATATCAAGTTTGGGATGCTCAATGAAGGAAGCTTGTGTGGACAACAGTGCCTGCTCTTTTAAGGAGCTGTGAAACTGTCCATAGCAAGCTCGCACCTTTTTACCAGCCAGAAAGAGGCCGGGTCAAAGGTGTTAACATTTGAACAAAGGTGTTTTGCTTTTGGTCAGGGATAGTGATGCGCTTTTCAGTTCAGGCTGGCATAGATTCCAAAACAATCATCCGCAGTCGCATCTGAAAGTACAACTGACATACTATGTAATCATCTGAAAACAGTCCTGAAATAGCTGGTTGCGAATTTATTCTGAATAAATCAGCCAGCAACAGCAAGCAATCCAGCATAGGGGATATCATCAAATCCAAAGTGAGACCATGTCGAAACCGCTTTTGTTTCATTTGGAACCCAGAAACTCTGGGCAACAGCAATCACAAAGCCTCAGCCCCCACTCAGTTGGACGATCAAAGTGGGACACCAGTTCTGGTGATCTTTTCAATGGTTTTTCAATGTTTTTCAATGGTTTTTCAGTGCACATATACGGACCGACCCAAATTGGTTCACTTTGGATTATGCTTCACTTGCATTCTCCTCATGCCCATTATTTCGGCAACATATGAGGTCCAGGTGTTCCATTGTTGCTTTTTCTATTTTGGTTGCTTTTGTTTTCCTTTTAGTTTTGCAAATTTAAAGAAAAACAATAAAAACATCACCAGGCTGAAATCGTTTTACTTAAGCTTAGAAGTCCCTGATTCAGATTTGTGGTTCTGAAAAGAAGAGCTGCAGCCGCAGGTTCGCACTTCTGACAAAAACCATGATGAACCATCAGTCCTGAACCAAGTGAATCAAGCAGGATCAAACCCAAGAGGATCAAGTAGGATCAACCCCAAGTCCAAAGCACGTTGTGCTGATCCGTGCAGCATCACATATTGATGGTCGGTACCTAAGGATTCCGCGGATGCTAGTGCGTAGATTCTCAAATCGCCAAAGATGGATATGACTTTGACCACTCACTAATATCCCACCCCTCCAAATTGCATCCACAAGAGCTCTAATTTCAGTGGGGAAACAGTCGATTTTGCCGGTTTGACGGTTCCACCATGATTGGACATGGACAGACATGCTGGGGACCCCATTTGCTGCAGGGGCTCTTGTCATCGTTGCATGCCAATTTGGCCTTGTGTAACCTACAACTGGAGGTGCAAACTGTGGGACCTGTGGGTTGGGTTGGACCTGACCATGCCTCGCAGTCAGTGACTCACAGCCCAGCAGTTCGACTGGTCATGGCAGGTGAAAAGCAAGGGGCCCCTTGACCCCCAGGCACAGGATATGTTTGAGAAGCGTATTCGCCATCGATGGCAGATGGTGGCAGTCACCCCAGTAATGCGCCAAATTACTCAACTAGGGAGCGCCACCGGTGGTAGTTCAGTGGTGATTTCTCCTCGTGGTGTAACCGGACCCGACAATTGGGAATTACTGTCAGATTGGATGGGCCGGGGTGGATCTGCTTGGTTGCCCCGAGTCCCCTGTTTGGAGGTAGTAAGAGTATGTAACGGTTGTCTGACTTTGAGTCCCGGCTTCTTTGTTGGAAGTAAAAGTGTCCAACTTACTGTTCCTTTCTGTGGAACAGTATCCTTATCATCATCACGTTATCATCATCGCGTTATCATCATCATCATCATCATCATCATCATCATCATCATCATCATCATCATCATAATCATCGTCATCATCAGAATCATCAGAATCATCATCATCATCATCATCATCATCATCATCATCATCGTTGCTGAGCATTGATGTTGCTTGTCCAATGACGAAATTCTATCACCGCTATTAGCTAATGGGACCGCTTCTCTAATCACACATGTTTACTATTGTTTGTTTATATGGTGTTCAAAAGTACCAGGTTGAAAAAGAACATTGTTGACTGGTTGAATGATTGATATTCAAAGCCACCATTTCCAGGTGAACAATGGTTTTGAGATGCAGTATCAGCAGCAATTACTGTAAAACATAGAAATCTATTGTTCATCTAAATCAAACATGGGATTCATCTAGATAAACCTAGCAAACAGGTACGTAGCAATTCCACCTGTGAACAATCAGTATTAGTTGGCAATTAGCGCTTATTCATCATAGTATTCAAAGACTGTATCACTAAGTATATAGCCATTATTAATGATAATACCGGGTAGTTCATAAAAAACAACCATCCGAGATGAACCAGCGCTAAGACAATGGCAACCCCTTGCACCCCGATGTCAATGTTGACGGGAAAGCTGCCCACAGCAGAGCAGAAATGGCTGTTTTTTTTGACCGCCGCCAGCGACCCAAAAACTCCACCAACATTGAAAAAGGGGGCGCGGGGGTTTAACAACTGTCACTGGCGTTTTTGAAGGATGGCTGTTTTTTTATGAACTACCCGGTAAGCCCCTTTTTTGTACCAACTATGAATCAACTTTTTTTTCAGATCATTCTTTCATCGGCTGTCATCAACTGTGGCTCAGCTGTATCGACGTGCACAAGATGCAGCGACGCGGAGTTTGGAACTGGACCCTGCCAACACCAAGGCGAGCAGTCGGAAGAAGGACCACGGTGGATTTTGTTAATGCTACAATAGGAATGAACAACAAATCATGGTGGTTTAATGAACTTACAGTGGAAATGGTTGAAGTCCTCGTGGTTTGATACGGCTTAAATTCTTAATTCAATGATGACATGAAAGGAAATGGTGTTTTGATTGTGGTGTTTATTGCTTATCGACTGTGGCTAGTAATGAACAGCAATAAAAGACCAAAAAACATAAGTATCCACAATAACGGGTTAGCAACCAAAAGTGAGAATGACCAACAATAAACATTGACCGAAAAGAATACTGCAAGGAGAAATGAAACAACCCTGATCAGCCTCATCAAGTTTATTCATGGTTAATAATAGTGGATTAATCATGCACGTTTGTGTTGGGTAAGCCACTATAGGATTCAGCTGTTCTGGGTCGGCTTCGGTTGGAGGAGCCAGTTCTGCCAAAAAGAGATTATGCGGTTGTAACCATGGAGGCAATATCATAGTTAACAGCGGTTGGCAATCTGATTGAATGTATGGCTAATAATACGCTTGCAAATATGGTTGATAATTTGATTCGCAACAGTCAATGACGGTCAATCATAGTGAATCATGATCAATATTATGAATATCATATCCGTTCTAAGAAATATATCATTTTTTTTTCATTGGCATGGGTCAATATCCACCACCCTTAGCAGGTTTTTCTGGAGGTGTCCATCGTTTACCGTACACCCAGCATCCCATCTTCGGACCAGTTCCTGGCACGCTGGCCTTGCGGGCACGCCTGGTCTGCAGGCGTTATACCGGCGGTGTTTGGCACTGAAAGCGTTGAAGATGTTTCCAGAGGCCGAACTGCCGGCTGCACTGGGACACCCTTCACCGCGGCGCAACGGTTGAGGTTTGCGGGTCCTGAGGTTCTAATTGGCAGCTGAACACGAAGACTTGACTCGGCAGTAGCTCAACATAGTTGAAGCTTGTTGACCTCCGCCAACTCCTTGTAATATCAGCACATATATATATATATATATATGAGCCAACTATGCTATACTAATTTGGAGAGTTGCGAGGCTGTACAGTCCTTGGTCGGTCCACCTAGAATGTGATGACGATCAGCCTGAACCTGTCACCTGTCACCAACTGTGCTAGATCTTGCTGATGGGAATATTGTGTTGTGTCCCCATCAGGCCGATCTGTGCTAACCACACTCGAGCAGCCGTCACCACGGAGGCGTCCGACCGTGATCGATCAAATATTTCCCGAGGATGCCATCCGCTTAGTCATCAGCTATTTGTAATCAAGCAGCTTTAGGACCTTGATTGCTGGCGATCATCACGTATCCTCAGTCATTATTCACCGCTGATTGTTATCCTGGTTGACCATTTCAATCAATTTCCCCAGTAGTTATTAATTAACAGATATGAGTTGATTGACTTTTTTTTTTCACAGGGGTGGTTCAACCACCGACCACGTTATCAATTGATTTTCGTCGTTTCCTCCGGGGGATTTCGGCTCAACGGTGGATCCGCCTTCAGCTCCGTTGCTCCGCAGGTCACTGTCGTAGGAGCTGCCCCCGTGGAACTGGTTACTGTAACCACCCGTAATCTATCAATTTGTAGGCACTGAACCCACAAAATGGGTATAGAGTATAAAGATGTTGGATGTAGTTCCTGAGATTTTAGAGTTCCAGGCACTGAATTTGCCTAAACAGCTAAAGAGGCCCACGCATCTCCTAAGGTATGCCCACTGTAGCTGACGATGGTTGATGAATAATTAATGATTAGCTGGTTAATGGTTGAACGTGCTTAATGAATCTGAATGATGTGTTTTTGTTTGTTTCAGCAATGACGATTTACTGTTGATTTGGTAATCATTGCTTAAAAGCCATCGATGAATCAAAGCAATGCTTCACCATTACTTCACCGGTAGCTGGACTAGTTACCCTTGGTTTATAAGATTAGAATTGATGTGAACTTACGATGAGATACCTCTAAGTCATATGAAAAGTGCGTGTATGGATCGTCCCTACCACAAGTTTCTGGCAGTTCCTCTCTTGAACATCACAGTTTTGGGAATACATGAGAGCATCTAGAGAGAGAGGGAGAGAGAGGGAGAGAGAGAGAGAGATATTCCAGACCACCGTGTGATGTTGTTGAAGCTGACAATTGTGCCAATGTGTGAGGCGGGGTGGCCCTTTAGGTCAAGTAGCAATCTTGTCCACAGAAACCCTGCTTTAGTAGGGGATCAAGACATGTCAGGACGGGCACGGTGGTGTTGATAGTAGGGGGAAAGCATGACCAAATGAGACTACAAACACCTTTAAGTAGGCAGGCAGAGGATTTGGGGGCTACCTTCACTTTAGGAACTTTGGCCGCTGTTTGGCATGCTTGAAACTGCCAGTATTTCACACTACGCAGCTGAATCCAGGTTAGGTTTTGTTCTGCTCCAAAAGTGCTGCTCATGCTTAGTAATGGTGAACCATTCTTGCTTAAACCATTTTTGGGTTTCTCAAAATAGGGGTACCCCCAACTCATCTAATACTGACTATATATTCATATCTTTACCCCAACCATTTTTGCTGTTCCCTATTTTGAGAAACCACCATTTAAATAAGGATGAAGAGGGGATAGGAAGCACAACCACCCCGACAAAACAATGTGGGTAGATGAACATCTCAACGAAGAGTGCCATTCTTGGGATGTAGTTTTGACCAGCCATATATGGCTGTGGGTCAAGACTGTATAATTACCTTACATATGACCAAACTAGTCTTTGTTACCCTATAATTACCCGAGTGAGCATCCCACAAAAGACCGAACTAGTCTTTGTTAGGATGTTTACCTACCCATTTTTTGTTGTCATTGGATATGACTTTGCATAGCGATGCGGTCTGGTGATTTGTGCGTGTTGCCTTTCTGAAGGTAATCTCGTTGTTGCGGTCGCACACCGCATTTCACCCTAAGATACTTGAGGGGCCCAAATGGTTACAGGCACCCCAAGACACTTGATTGCTCTCTAGAACTTGTTCTTGTTGGTGAGTTAGTGTCCGATTTCTGGCAGTATCTTCTCGAGCCCAAATCACCTATAATTATATTATATAGAGCAACACATCAGTGAGAAGTGGGACCTCATAGAGGAGTCGGTCACCCACATGACTGGTGGGTGCCCGAATACTAGTGATCATCATCATCATCATCATCATCATCATCATCATCATCATCATCACCATCATCATCATCATCATCATCACCATCATCATCGTCAACATCATCATCCACATCATCATCATCATCATCATCATCATCATCATCATCATCATCATCAGCATCATCATCATCAACCCTTACATTCCTAAGTATTGTTGGTTATTGTGGGTACCCCCTATAGGTACCATTGGTTGAGTGGTTCCCTTAGCATTGCCACCGGTGGCGCTCAGTGGCGCTCAGGTCTCTCTAGATCCACGACGCACGTCGTCCTGCCCATGCCGTCGGGATGCCCAGGGTGCGGCAATGTGGCATGGCGGCGCGCCACGGAAATCTGTGGGTTGCAACGGTGAGTGGTTCAGAAGCAACAATAGTAGGGGACATGCCAACTATAGATGATAGATGGTGGTTTCTCAATGGGGACCCCAAATTTTGTGTTATGGTTAATGACTAGATGATTCAGGGGCGATTGGATACCATTGGAAAATCAGCCATGAATCTTTTGTTGATCATCCATCAACCAACCATTGACCAACCATTAGCCACTAGTAATCAACCATCAATCAACCATCAATCAACCATCAATCAACCATCAATCAACCATCAATCAACCATCAATCAACCATCAATCAACCATCAATCAACCATCAATCAACCATCAATCAACCATCAATCAACCATCAATCAACCATCAATCAACCATCAATCAACCATCAATCAACGGTTAGTCCATATTTTTTGTGCCATTGGATGCCATTGGAAACCGCTGGCCCCAGGCCGACGACGCTGTTGGAAAGCCAAGACCAGTTGCTTGGAAGCAGCATTGGGAGCAGAACTGTCACCTCGCATGCTGCAAACGTTGGCGGCCAATGATTGGTTAGTTGTGTGACTCTGGGTTCCGCCTATAAGCTGATTTTGTGGATACATAGCTATATAGTACATTTGGCTAGATAATGCTGTATATATGTATATATATATATATATATCTACGTACTTATGTAGATACATCTGAATATATTTTTATTTATATATGCACACGTATGTATGTGAGTATATATAAATACAAATACACATGTATTTATGTAAATAAATATATTTATATATAAATGCGTATATATGGTTAGAGAGAGAGAGCTGCTTAGTATCTACTTTTAGATACAGCTACGGTTGACATTTAATCTGTCCATGAAATCCATCTGAAACGCTGACTAAATGCTCACTCAGCATGTGTCTTTTGTGGATTGCATTTACTTCCAACGGATTGGTTGTCAATGACGCTGGTTGTCAATGTTCTTTTGGTGGTTTCGTTGTTAACTGTGAATGTTGTTTGACTTTGTATTTGATGGATATGTTTTCTTTTAAGGCCCGCTATAGTCATGATCAGTGGTTTATCTCGCATATCTCGTTATCATAAACAAGTTTGGATAGTCAATCTAGTCAATTGGAGAGTCATCATACGTGTTTAATATCCATTAACAGTTGTATAAACTGTATGGTGGCATCATGCTAACTGACTATATTGACATTTGTCAGTCCAATGGTATGGCCTCCACGAGGCTGTGATAGTCAGTACAAATCATCCTTTCTGTTGGACAATGTCTTGTCCATCAAAGCCAACTGGTGGCCATGGCAAACAGTCACCTGCCACAACACTGGATCTCCCACAAGCTGCATCCGACGTTAAACAGCTGATGTTCCTGGCCATGTTAAAGACCTTGTTGTATGATTGTGTTTAAACTAAAGAAAATATGTGTGTATATTTTTATATAGATATCAACCGTTTCCACCAATTTACTTGTGCCATCAGTGCTGATGTGCATGAAAATTCGGGTTTTGTACGATTTTAACCCACTAAAATGCATAGCTGGGTGCACATCACCGAGGAGTCGCGCTAAGTTTGGGGTCATTTGGGGATGACCGCCCGCTGAGGTGTCAAAGTCAGCTGGTCGTGATACTGGGCATTCCGCGGGAGTGCTTCAAAATGATGGCGTTATCGCTTGTGATGGTCATGCGATGTTGTCGTTCGGAATGGTAATGGTTATGTGTGGTTATGTGTATTGTTGGTTGATGGTTATGTGTGGTGATTAACCCTAGGCTTCATGAGATCACGGTTGTTTCTTGTCAGTTTATAGCAGGCGACGGCGCTTTTTGCAAGAATCGCAGATGCACACAAGAACAAATATGGGTGTTTCTCAAGCCATAGGCACCCCCAAATCATCCAATATTAGTATTTTGCAGTAATAAACCAACCAATTTAGGTCACCAATTTTTCAAAGAGCTAAGAAGATGTCAGCGAGCCAAGTGGTTGCATTTCGATCCACCATGCTAAGAAAGCACTTCTGTCCAAGACGAGACTGGGTGAGTCTGCAGCCTCAGGTACATGCTCATGGTTCTATCCGCTTTGGGCATTTGATATATTGACATCACACACATATGTTTTATGGTCTTACGAGGCGGCTACATAATCTACCAATTTTGAATTTCACCATAGTGATAGTCATTCAAAACCATCAAACCTCGAGAAGCCAAACTTAAGCGTCGACCAGCTTCATTTTTTTGTTATTTTTTTTTTTCACATCTATAATCTGCAAAACATTTGGTTTGGTCCACATATGGGGTACCCCCAAGTCTCTGGTGATTTCCCTACTAACGATCATTATTGAATGGTGCTTGTAGGTACCACCATTGCGATCTGGACAAAGCACTCTATTCAAGAAACAATTTCATCCAGATTTGATTCATCCAGATGTTATTCATCCAGATTTGATTCATCCAGATTTGATTAATTCAGATTTGATTCATATAATTATATTTATAATATAATATATATATATATGTTGATATATAAATATAGATATACATGTATATATATATATATTGATTCATCTATTCAGGAACTATTCCGAGTGGGTGTTTATCCATCGATTTCATCCAGGCCAGCGAATCCCGAGGAAAAACACCTTCGTTGACATCGAAGACAACAGCCACACCGAGAGCCGAAAGCGATGGGCCACCTGCCCAGAGACCCCGTGCCTTGGACGGTTCGTTCACCTGGCTGCTTGAATGAGTCAACCAACTCACCAAAGAAACACATTACTGGCATCAAGAAATAAATGTTGGCTAATTCCTCCTTGGATAACCAAGTTCTATAAATCAAATGAAGCATTTGATGTTGGTGGCAACCAACATGAACATTATCCAACATTTGTTTCTTGATACCAGTAACCATCATCATTTGATGTGAACCAACATGAACCAAGTCTTGTTGTGTGTTACCAGTAGCATTTTGGGCATCATAAATCTTGGTAACCATTATCAATCATTATTATTCACTACTAATCACGATGAAGAATAATCTACTATTTCAGTGGCTGACAACGGTTCATAAGGCACTTTTCATGGCGTTGATGTTGGGAAAGATGATCATGGTTGATGATTCGAGCCGAGAATGGTTGATGGATGTTGGTGGTTGATGGGTTGCGATGGTTGATGGTGAAGAATGACCTTAAATATCGATCATATTCTAAGAACGGTGGTTTTGGAGTAATGGATATGTATATGTAGAATATGTATTTATTTATATATATATACATATATATACATATATATACATATATATATATGTATATGTGTATGTATCTACAGGCCTAATCGCTATCAAAAGCACCATTTTTGTGAGTGGTTATACTACCAGGTAGTTAAATGGTGCCAACATCTGGACCCTTCTGAAGTATGGGGTGGCGTGCAGAGGAATCGAAGGTAGGTCGTCCATCGTTACATCGGAGCTGCAAATCTACCAGACGCACTCAGACTGTCCCCACTGTGTCCTTGGCCATCACTTAATCAACCAACCATAAATTGAGTGTCAACCATGAATCATCAGTCGTGACTTAATCAACCATCGTTGGTCCCCATTCACTCAATCAATCATTCGATGGTTGACTTTCAAGTACCATGAATCATCATCAACCATGATGGTTGACCTCCTCACCGAATTTTCTTGACATTCGCTTGGGATCGGCCCCCGCCGCCCCTGAGTGTAGCACTCATCCTTAGTGGACCATCGTTGACCACTCATGACGCTGGCGCTCAGATGTGACTCTTGGGACGCCGCCACATCCTTGGATGGAGGGAGCCCATTGACTGTGGCTTGGTGTGACCGGCATCGTTCGTTGGTAACCCATGGAGGTTCATGGTACCGTCAATCACGGTCTGGTTTACTCGGTTGCCCACAGTTTCTGGTTCGGTTTTGTTGTGATTTTGAGAATAGATGGATTAACAACCACATATGGTGAGGGTTGATGGTAGTGAATCATGCAAGATCATAGTCAACGACAAGGGTCAATTGTAAGGTTGGTCATTAAAGGGTGATCACAATTTTCCTGGATCAGAATCAAGCATGATCATAGTCAACAACAAGGGTTGATCATTGTTGTTAGCAGTAGTCAAGCACAAGGGTTGATCGTGGTAACAACCAACCAGTAGAATTATAGAAGGATTCATCATTGTTACCAGGAAATTCTGCTGGTTGGTTATTCAAGGTGTTTATTTCATACCTACTACATCCCATTACCTATATATGAAGCAGTGAGTAGAAGCCATTTTTCTCGCCTCTTTGCCTTGGTTTTGCCGGAGAACGCGCGGGGGACTATAGGAACAAATGATCGCAAAGTCCTGTGAGCGACCTGATTCTTGCTGCTTTTCTGTGATTTCGGGCCCCTCGAAGTAAAATTCCACGGTGTTTTCTGAGTTGCAAAGATGCCCCGAGTTGTTCCCCCCAAAAGCAATGCAGTTCCGGCATATGGAACAGCCATTGCAGTGATTGATTGGATAAACGACTGATGGAGACAAGACATTGTTTCATATGCTCAATGTGCGACGGAAGCTTCATACCTCGAACAACCCTTTCAAACAGTGTCATTGCAAGCAAACCAAGACACATAAGTTTTCTAAAATAGCTTATAGCTCAAGCTCACCTTGGAAAGGACTTGCTTATTGATGGTTGCTCATTCCAGTTGTTGGCTTCGTCAACAATGAAACATGCCTGAATCGCGATCACTGAAAGACCAACTCCCATTCCACCACGCGGCTCATTGTTGTGGGGGTTGTATCTCCATGAAAGCGGTGGTTGTATGTGGAGGGTGGTTGCTTCTCACAACCCTGGTGTGCTGGCCAGCAACGCAACCTTGGGGGCCCCTAGGATTTGCAGAGCAGCCTCTCTTCCTGCGAGACGCCAGAGGCATTGACCTTGAGCTCAGTGAGGATGTCAGCGGGGGAAGGGGGGGGGCTGTGCGCGCCCTGACTGCTGGTGGTGGAGTGAAACGACTTGGACTGTCCGGATTGGCTGAATTTGTTGATGGGAAAACCGATAGGAAATCACTGCAATTGGTGATTAGATGTGATTAAAACAAAGGGTTTCCTTCAGATTTTCCCATCAACCCTTGGGGAACAACAGGCAGCAAAGCATATTTTTGTGGCAGGGGGCGAGCTGACGACGAAGTGGCCTTGGTGGCTGAATCCAACATTTGTTCCCGATATTTACCTCCTGGCAACGCGAAAGGTTTCATGAGGCAACGACTCATTTTGCCTTCGGGATCCATGGTGCATTCGCGAGCCATTTAGCACAATCTGGTCGTTTCTTGTGTGATTTTCAAGCAACAAACCCAGGAACAATCGATACGGGCATTGACAGCGCTATGATGACAACTAAGTCCATCCTCCAAATGATCGCAGGTGATCAGGCACTATTTTGCATGGTGTTCCGTACAGCTATTGGTGGGGTTCATAAATGTTGGCACCCCCAAAATGGCCCTTCATAATGGGCAAACAGCAATCGTGGTTTTCTTTGGGGCTACACCATTTGCGGACAAGACCTGGCGGTTTTCCTTGAAAAGACAGTCACCATTCAGATGCTGAGGGGATCTCGGGCTACCTGCCAGGTCGTCTAGGTTGCCTGGCACCGTTACCATTGCTACCATCATGACCGCCATGAACCACCAGTATGACGATGCTTAGGGAAATGGTGGCCCTTACAAGGTGGGCCCCCAGCAGTTCTGAGTTGGGTTAACCCGAATAAGTGTATAAGTGGAAGTGGACCGTAGTTAAGTTAGTTGTAAACCAACTCATCAATGGTTGGGGGCTCTCCTTGCAATGGTTCCGTTGAACAACCATCCATATCAAATTGGACCGTCCCCAACAGGTCACTGATCCAAAGGTTGAAGGTGAGGGATGTGTGCCATCTCCAGGATGATGAATATTGATATAGACATATGGCTATGGGTCAATATTAATCAACAAACTAGTGGTAGATAGTCACCAACAATACTGAAAACAATGGTTAATGATGGGAACCAGGGGTACAGGGTTCTTGACCCATAGCCGTATATCAATCCATTTGGATGATTCATATCAGTGATGGTAATACGGCACCATCAGGTACCACATGTTGCCATGACTAGATACCATCAACGATACCATCATTGCCACCAGACTCGCTAGGATGAGGAATGCGTCCCTCTCAGGGAGTGAAACGATGCTGGAAGGCCTGACTGAGGCAGGATCCTGCAGAGTAGACATACCTGGATGGTGGTTTCAACGATTAATAAGGGCCAGTAATAGGGGAATAATAAGGAAAAACAATGGTTAAACAAATGCTGGCTGATGGTTTGATAGATATTTCTGATTTTTACTCAGAATTATCAACAAATGGTTGGTTGACGATGGTTGCCCAATATTTTTCATAGGGGTTGAACCCAGATTAGATTGGTTGGTTTAGAATGGGATTTCGAACGTTCAATAGAGGATGACAACCGCCAGTGAACAGGCAAGAGCTAGATTTCTTGCTAAGCCACACAACAAGCTCGGCACACCGGCACCTACTGGTTTTTATGGTGTCGAGTTTGGGCCGTTTTCGGTCGTTCTGATCCCCTATCACATTAGTGACCATAAAACCACAAGACTGTTGGGAAACTAACACCACACCTTTGGTGAACTGACAAGAAGCCCATGTTTGAATTGTTTTTTTCCAAGAATGCTGAGCCGCCCAAAGCACCTGGTGGTTTCCCTGTCGTAATGGCAAATTGAACTTGGATGATTACTAGTTACCGCCATGGCCAAGTGGACAAAACCACAATGGCGTTACCGCAGGGTGACCGCCCATGGGAGGCATTGACCTCGCTAAAGCTTCAAGGTTAGACTTCATTTGACAGTAAACCAACCTGGTTGCGCGATGTTGCGGGAAGTTCATCACCATTTTCTATAGGTAAACCAGCTGCAGATGGTGTTGTTTTCCCGCTCTACTATGTGAGGTTCCCAGAGTGTACATGGTTTTTGGCTCCTTTTCAGCTGTAACACGGTCGATACTGTACAAGTTCCTGCAACGGGTTTTGTTGATTGCCGACTTTTGAACTTGGGCTTCAATGGAAAAGCTTTGGGCTGCTTCTAGGAATCAATAACGGGATATCCGGTGAAGCAACAAGCGAGTTTCTCAAAATAGGATCACCACAGAATCATCCAATATCAGTCCTTTGTAATGATAAACTAAGCATTTTGGAGGGTTCATGGGGGTTCCCCATTTTAAGCAACCCCTATAAATCAGTTCAATGGTGATTATCATAGCCATTGCTGTCATGTGTTCCCAACTATGGTCAGTTTACTGCGGTATCATGCGTCGATGATGATTTACCAAGCTCAACCATCATCAATTACCATGAATCGTAACGAGCTGTCATTCATCACCACCAATCACCAACCATTGTCAATGACTCAATGACCAAGCATTACTATCATCATTCGCCATCAACCATGAAAGACAATGAAAGACATGTATTCACCATCAATCAAATGGCTGGTGGTTTGATTTACATTTCAGTAAGCAAATGGTTGATTGGTTGACTTTTGAAGGTTTTTCATGGGTGGTTCAACCACCAAGCAGATCAACTTGTTTCTCGACATAAAAGTTCACCACCAGCTGCAGGAGCTCTATCAATGACTCCCAGTTGACCAGCTTCGAAATTCACCGCAGCTGAATCGTCACAACTGTTGCCCCAGCGTGGGTGTTTATTGGTTACGTCATGATCATGGTTGCAACATACTTGTTGTTGCTTAGGGGTAACACTTGCGATGATCATTGTGGGAGGTATATACCCATTACTATGACTATGACTACAGTTGGCTCATATGTATATATATGTATATATATATACGGATATACATAAATATACATGCATGCATGCATGCATGCATGCATACATACATACATACATACATACATACAGACATACATACAGACATACATGCATGCATGCATGCATGCATACGTACATACGTACATACGTACATACGTACATACGTACATACGTACATACGTACATACGTACATACGTACATACGTACATACGTACATACGTACATACGTACATACGTACATACGTACATACGTACATACGTACATACGTACATACGTACATACGTACATACGTACATACGTACATACGTACATACGTACATACGTACATACGTACATACGTACATACGTACATACGTACATACGTACATACGTACATACGTACATACGTACATACGTACATACGTACATACGTACATACGTACATACGTACATACGTACATACGTACATACGTACATACGTACATACGTACATACGTACATACGTACATACGTACATACGTACATACATACATACATACATACATACATAAGTACAGACATGCATGCATGCATGCATGCATGCATGCATGCATGCATGCATGCATGCATGCATGCATGCATACATACATACATACATACATACATAAATACAGACATACAATCATGCATGCATGCATGCATGCATACGTACATATGTACATACGTACATACGTACATACATACATAAATACAGACATACATGCATGCATTCATACATACATACATAAATACAGACATACATGCATGCATGCATACATACATACATACATGCATAAATACAGACATACATGCATGCATGCATGCATACGTACATACGTACATACTCACATACATACATAAATACAGACATACATGCATGCATGCATACATACATACATACATACATAAATACAGACATACATGCATGCATGCATACATACATACATAAATACAGACATACATGCATGCATGCATGCATGCATGCATGCATACGTAAATACGTACATACGTACATACATACATAAATACAGACATACATGCATGCATGCATACATACATACATACATACATAAATACAGACATACATGCATGCATGCATACATACATACATACATACATAAATACAGACATACATGCATGCATGCATACATACATGCATAAATACAGACATACATGCATGCATGCATGCATGCATGCATGCATGCATGCATGCATACGTACATACGTACGTACATACCTGAAGCCTCCAGTGCATGTACAATTTCAGTACTTTGGAAGAATTCTGCCTTTTCAATTTCAGGGCTGAATTTCATGCTAGGGTCTGAATTTATGTTTCCATCGTTTTCAATGGTTTTCACCCTTTCCTATGTAGCATACCCCACTGGTATTAAGACATTAACTCTTTGATCCTTCCTCACTGGTTCCCAGCACGCAGCAAGGCCAACTTGGGATTGATCGCCAACTCAGTGTTGCCACCGCTCAGTGGCTCACACGGGGCCATTGTGAAAACGGGATCTCCCATATCACGGAACTGTGTTCTATAGGTCACTATTGGCATGCAGATATCTTCCTGCAAAGCAACCTCTATAACATTTTATGATATGCAGTATCTTGGTGATAAGTATACCTATGGCCTATATCAGTGTGCCGCACTTCTTTTCCACGTGCCATGCGGCGCTGCTGTCCACTGGACATTGGCTCCATGCAGTGGGTGAGGTGGAGTGGGCAACACTGAGCAACATGATGTTTTTACAGAAGCCATGCGACGAAATCAAATTCATTATCTTTGAAAGATATGTGAAAATCGATGTTTCATCTTTGAAACCGGATTCCAACCCTTCGATGCTTCCCCCAGCTATCCGCAGCTGCTCCATTGCAGGTGGTCGGCTGCTGCCTACCCTGATCATCACCATCAGCCAAGGTCAGCCTGGCATGCGTTCATGGGACGCAGGCAGCAGTGGCTGAATGTGCTGGGCACCAGAATGTGGCAGGTTGCAGAAAAGGTCATGGAAACCAGACTAATTCTCAATCTAAGGAACGACTTTTTGTTCTTTCATGATCACTCTTGATCACATGGACTGGCCTTGGAACCAGCTTGTACGAATTCTGCAGCTACAAGCTTCTCCGTGAGAACACGACCATGGGGAACTATCACGTGATACTTACAACTAGCACATGCAGGTTCCAGAAAACAAGGAAGAATGGATATGGTCTTCAACATCTTGAGTGTGTTTCTTTCCAATTGCAATGGCTCGGCGTGCGGAATCATCAGGGGCCATGGAGGATGTTGACCTTGACCCGTCCTCGTTGGCCGGGATGTGGGAGTCATCGAGTTTCATCAGGAGTCGCCTGCGCTTCAATGATGAGGGCAAGCTGCTTCGTTGGCCAAAAGATGAGAAAACGGGAAGGGAAGCAATTTATCGAATGTCTATGCTATCGATCGGATTGAATGTGAAAGCGTTGACAATCCTAGCCCGCTATTGGTGCCCTAAAAGTAAGAAGCTGATCCAATCGCCAGGGATTGACTTGGTGAGGGATGAGGTTTGGGAGAAGAAAACAAGTTACCCTGATTTCTTTTAAGATGACATCAACGCTTGTTGGATTTAAGTTGTGAGGGCGCTGGTTCGGGAAAGTCATGTGATCCCATATCATCCCTGCAGGTTTCTGCTTTGAAAACCGCTTGCAAATTTCCTTTGGATGGTCTCGTTCAACAAGACTCATGGGGGCTCAAGAAGTTGTTCACATATGGCTGCCGAAAAGCAGGGTTTGAAATCAATGCCAGGGGCGACAAGAAAACAAGCCCTTCGAGACGGGATACTTTGGCTATGATTGAAATGTTGTTGTGTAATTGGGGCCTCAAACGCTTTTAATTCTGGATGTTTTCCCCTCATGCTTTATCTAGATGGCAGGTCACCAATGAAGCTGATTCTACCATTTCGCTATTTTGCGTCAGTGGATTGATAAGGATCCATTGGTGAATGAATTCTTCGATGAGCTTTTCAAGCACTGGCGTGTCAAGAAGACTGCCGCAGCCGCAGCCGCAGTTGTCACCGTTGATGATGATGATGATCAGGGGGATGAAGGGCCGAACATCAATCTCGGTGACATCTTTGAGGTGAAGGGTGAGGAGGAGGAGGAGGAAGAAGTTCTGCCGCTCACTGATGACCCCTACCTTGAACTTATGGGCCAAAGTGAAGAGGCTTCCCCGGCTAAGAATGATTGCAAAGCTCATCAGGAAGTTCCAGCAGTTCCAGCAACTGCTTTGGCCACACCTTCGCCCAAATGCACGACACCCTCACCCCAAGCATCGGTTGCAAAGGTGACATTTACACCTACGATATCCGACCAAGAGCTTGACATCAAGATTGCCCGGGTGAGGTTACTTGTTTTGCAATTTAGAAAATATAGCTAAAGATAACCAAACCCAAGACAAGAACCAATATAGATCTAATATGATATACCATGGGTTGGGTTTAGTTCAACGTTTCACCATTCTCTCAACAGGTTTCCTTCGCTCAGGCAACTGTTGGAGGCCAAAAAGAACATGGCAGCTCCAGTGGTAACAGACAACACTGAGACTCAAGATTTTGATGCATCGCAAGTCGCAATGGAATGGCAGGAGCAGAACTTCCCCATTGAGATTACTGACTCTCTCGAGTCACCACAGCCAGGGGTTTGCCGATCCCTAGCCCGTGATTTTAGCAAGGAACACTCGCTTGTGGAAGGGGAAGGCCAGTAGTCAAAAACAATCATGCAACAATATGATCGAGAGTGATATGTTTTTTTCAAATGGGTTGTCTAAATAAATATTTTTCAATAATTGTTTGAACCATGTCCCTGAACCCAGGTGGTGAAGGTGAACGTTGCGGCAGAAATCAAGATGATGCAACCGACCCAAAACATGCGGAGCCAGTTTTTGACGACGTAGAAGCCATGGGAGCACCAGAGGAAAGACCAGAAACCATGGAGGAGAAGGAACAAGAGGAGCTAGCAAAAGAGGAGCAAGCAGAAGAGGAGCAAGCAGAAGAGGAGCAAGCAGAAGAGGAGCAAGCAGAAGAGGAGCCAGCAGAAGAGGAGCAAGCAGAAGAGGAGCAAGCACAAGAGGAGCAAGCAGAAGAGGAGCCAGCACAAGAGGAGCAAGCAGAAGAGGAGCAAGCACAAGAGGAGCAAGCGCAAGAGGAGCAAGCACACGAAATGCAAGAAATCAAATTGGAGGGGCAGGAACACCAGGAGCAAGCGAAGGAAGATTCATCAAGCCAGGCAAAGGAAAATCAAGAGGAGACAAGTTCTGATGAGAACAAAGCGCAGAAGGAGCAAACAAATGAACCGCCATTGAAGCATGAGGAAAAGAATCAGTCCAAGAGAAAGCAAGCAAATGCCCCGTGCGAGATGGATGATGCATCCAAGGAATCATTGCCCAAAAGAATCAAACCAGAACAAGAAGAGAAAACAACACGCCCCATGCCCAATGCTGAGACCCCATGCGAGGAGGTTGACATCCCTGGTGAGCCATTGCCCAAAAGAAGCAAAACAGAACAAGAAGATGAACCAGCAAGCGCTTTGCCCCAGGCTGAGACTGGTGATGAGTCTGAGGAGCCACCGCTGGTTCTGCGAACAGAGCAATGGGAGCAGAAACCCAAAGCAAAGGGCAAGGCAAAGGCCAAGGCAAAGGGAAAGACACAGGACAAGGCCGAGGTAAAGGCCAAGGCAAAGGCAAAGGCTGGAGCAAAAACTAAAGCAAAAGCTAAAGCAAAACCAAAAGCCAAGGGAAAAGCCAAAGCACAAAAGGGTGCACCAGTGGAAATTCCGGATTCAGAGGATGAAAAAGCAGCAGCAGCAGCAGTCGCAAAGAATGAATCCCTGCCAGCAGCCCCCAAGAGAAGACCTCGGACGAAGAAGGCCGCTGTTGAAGATGCTGCGGGCAACAAGGCAGAGGAAGCATCCAAGAGCTCAAACAAGGAGCCGCCAATCAAGTATAAACCTGTCTCCCAAGAGGGTAAAGATGATTTAGCAGGATCTTTCAAGTGGCAGGAGGAGAATGGTCGTGAGGCACCACAGCCAACCCTCTCAACCGAAGATGATGGCCCAGCCAACGAGGATGGTCCGCCCCCAAAGGATGACCAACCCAACGAGGATGAAAACGAGGTAAGGGAAGTGTCCTTTGCAAGGAGACCAGTCCCCAAAACAGCCCCATCAAAGCAAAGGTGGTATGCAATTCGAGATGTTTTCCGTGGCCATATTCATCCGGTGTTGCGGGAGCTCAAGCTTCCAGCTTCAAATTTTGAGGCATGGGTTATTTTGGGAAAAGAAGATGTGTTACCCTGAAGAATGTTTAAAATCATATGGGTTGAATAATTGTGATTGAATTTTTTTGCCATGTTTATCATATATGATTGGTTTCAATACCCCAACCAGTGTTTTGTGCATATAGCTTTGACTCGGTTTGACATTGACTTTGGAAAAAAAAACCTTTACCATCATGCAGGTACATTGGTGGGAACGGTGCATGGAGCACTTCCAAAAGGATCCTTCGCTGAGCAAAAGAAAGGTCTCTGAGGATGAAATTCCCGATTTGGTTGAACGATTGCAAGCTGCTGCTGAGAGTCAAACTGATGATTTCCTCCGCCAAAAGGGCGTGCGTGTGGAGTAGAATCGAATGTGTGAAACACACGGCTGGTCCCAACAATCTCAACAACATGTTAATTATTAATAGTTGAATGATGAAATCTGCTTAGTTTGGGAAGAGCCAGTACAGTAGGAGAGCTTTTCTTTTCGATCGAGGTGTTCAGAGTAAACACCTTGTTGTTCCAAATCTTTCAAGGGTGGCGCAGCCATGCTGGATGCGCAACATGGGGCAGTGAATGCGTTTGTCAACGCGTTCCAGTTTGCAATCACTTCTGTCATTGTTCTTGCGGCAGTTGACAAAATAAATTTCGCTAAAGTCGGAACGTCGATTTCAAAACAGTTCCCCATGAAAATATCTTTTGAAGATGATTTATTTTTCTTCCAATCCAACTGTTCCTTTTCCGTACACCGAACTCGTTCAACCTTTGGGGTTCCCTTGAACCAGCCCTGCTCATGGTCACGCTTGCCAGGTGAATGCCTCGTGGAGTGCCGCGAGGCTGCATCAATCTCGCAAAGTTCACTGCCTCAACCGGTTCAGGCAGCTCAGGCGCTACAGGGCTTGTGGTCAAGCGAGGTTAGCTCACATTTCAAGCGGGTTCATGTTCCATATATGCAGCTCATCAACGCGCTGCATTGTCACCATGCATGTGCGCAAGATTCGAGCTGCAAACGTGACAGCTAGATCACATGTCAACTTTTGCGTTGGGCAAATTTGATGTTCCTGGTAAGCACTGATTCCATGCTAGCAACGGTTCAGGCATATTACATATATGAATGCATTAAGCAAAATTCACCATGGAATATAGATCGATTGCATCAAGCCATATATATTATATTTCAAGCATATAGATCGATCGCATCACGCTACCATGCTCACATTTCAAATCATAACGCTGTTTGCTGGTCGGTCTGCCATGTTGCCCGATCAATTCGACTTGTTTGTGAAGCGCCTCATTGCAGTTCAAACTCCCAAAGAAGCTTGACCTGCAACAAGGAATGTTCACAAGATTTGGGATTCGTACCAAACTACTTTTGGTTGATGCCTTTTGGGTTCCACAAAAATTAAGATCAACGGCGTTATGGCTTGAACAGGAATTGGAACCGACCACTGACACCGTGGTGATTGCAACAGATGTTTTGTTTGAATTTGATGTTCACTTTGTAATCAAGTTGGCACCTTTCTTTCAGCTAAGGTTGTGGTGTTGCTGGTTCTGCTAGTTTGGTGGCTGGAGATTCCAAAGGAAGATTCCAACCCTTACCAGCTGTTGGAATATTTTGCAGGAGTTGGCAGGATTGCTGCCATTTCCAAGTTAGCTGGATTTAGGGCTGCTGCGTTCGACATCGATTATGGTACGGAAGCTGCGAAACGTATGGGGAAGCGGTCGCCGATGGATCTGAACAGCAACGCAGGTTTGGTGTTCCATATCTGCACATATTTCTTCGAAGTGAGGGACATTTATCATTGATGAATTATCGTTATAGGTTTGTTTTTCAATCGTATCCCGTCTTTTGTGGTATGGGTCAATGTGTTCCAAATAGCAATGATTATTTCACATTCGGTGCAAGGAAAAAAATAGACACTTCCACTGACAAGATCATGGTCTTCAATGGTGTTGTCATAGGAGACTGTTGGTTTCAATTCACTGAAGAGAACATGCTGTCTTGTTTCATTTCCCATTGTTGCGCGCCCCTGTCTTTCGCCCATCTTGGCAAACCAACATTGAGGCTTGCTATACATTTGGTTTTATCCTCGGACTGGGAAGCCTTGGTATCGGTCCTGGCAATCGTATGCTCCAGCTGGGTACCCGTCAACAGAGGTAGTACTGACCGCACAGTGGTCACACCCTTGGGCAATGAGAATTACGCGGCCGTTCGCAAAGCTAATAAGATGGTCTCCAGGACTGGGAAAAAATCTTGGTTTGATCAATATGTGTTGTTTAACGGTGCTGGTTCCTTCCCACTTCCTATTGATCATCATGTTTAGGGAACACCAAGTATCAATCCATACCAATTACAAAAGAAATCGATTGGTTTAATTAGCTAAACGGTTTCAAAAGTTTATTTGACCCTGCAGAAGCTGCATCATCATGTGGCTCACTTTCGTTGCGGGAGGGGTTTTCTTAGTTGAAAACCCAGCCCAATCCCTGGTGGCCTTACACCCTCGTTGGGTTTGGATGATGGAGCGCTTGAAGGCGCACGGGATTCTGGCGCCTAGGCTGCGAACATGAACAATTGATGTGTTGCGATTCCAGCAGTTGTAACTGATACTCTAACAACATGTTCCTTACATGGTTGAAATTCAAAACATACAGCATTCAACCACTGCAACTCAGATCTACAAAATTGCATTCTGGATGCGGAAGTATGGATCTTTAAGTTGGAAGCGAACATGGCTGTGGTCAAACTCCAAGTCCATAGCAAAGCTCGACAAGGGCATGATGACAGCTGCGGAAAAGGCATTGGCTAAACCAACTACCGTCAAATACAAAGACAAGACCGGCAAAGTAAAATTCAAAGGGAATGCCTCCCTCAAATCTTCCCAGAATCTTGTCTTGAATTGCTTTGGAAGAATTTACATTGCCCTTATCTTACCGTGTGTGTTTACCATATGCTACTTAATTCGTGTTCATACTGGAAAGTTTGAGTTCAGAGTTTTGTTGGCAATCTTGTGTTGGTTTAGCTGGTTGGTTCGATTGTGAATGTGCCTTACCAGGACCTATACTTACAAATATGCAGCAAAGCTGGTATCATTGCTGCCGGAATTCCACACCCAATCACGATGGCAACGGTTTCCGGTGGAGGCAATTTGGGTTGAACATGGCTACCATTGTGTTTTTATATGAAACTAATGAAGGAGAACTTTACTTAAATGAATGGTTTTAATCTATTGCAATATAAATCATCCTTGCGTGCCTATCTCTTGCATGACCTGGTTCAGTCATAGCACAACCATTGGCTCCGATCACCGGCCCTGGAAGGTATCAGATGCTTCAGTCCGGGACCTCTTTGGGGCAATGCAGTTTGATGCTGCTGATTTTGCTTGGGAACAAGAAGCTGATCTGAGGGATGTCCTTGAGTATGCTAGGGGAAGTAAGATCCTAGCTATTCCAGAGGGCTGGAGAGCCCTCATCCCCACTCAGATTTAGAACGATCCCTGGGGAGCAAAGATCATATCAATTGAACTACAGTGTACATTGTTGAAATTGAAATCAAAAAAGCAACCAAGCTACAAGTCCACGGTAGTCTTTGCTTCCCGCATCTTCCCGTTGTTGTGGCAAGTCCTGCGGCGGAATGGCTGGTGTGCAGTGTGGACACAAAGGTCACGGCATGGTGGTGGTAGGTTAGCCCAAACCGGTGTTCCTTTTTGGGAAGGCCAGTACATTAGTACCAACTACATCCTGATTTGGTTTGGGGTGAAGGGCTTTAGTACTTACCACAACAATCATTCTCTTATCATTGTTGAATGTACCCGATGGCTTTAATTCATATGCCTGAAAAAGTTTCATGTGCCACCGTGGTTTTCATGTGCCTGAAAATTCATATCGTGATTGATTATCATGTGTTGTTCACATGCCTGAAAATATCATATGACTGAAACAATGTTGGTTGATTTTCATAAGCCTGAAAATCAGTTTTATGATTGCATGATTTTCATATGCCTGAAAATCAGTTATGGTTGCGTGATTTTCAAATGCCTGAAAATCAGTCTTATGGTTGCATGATTTTCATATGCCTGAAAATCAGTCTTATGGCTGCATGATTTTCATATGCCTGAAAATCAGTCTTATGGGTGCATGATTTTCATATGCCTGAAAATCAGTCTTATGGTTGCATGATTTTCATATGCCTGAAAATCAGTCTTATGGTTGATTTCATCAGAATGACAAAAAATCAGGGGCGGAATTTCCTGGGAAAAAGGCGGAATTTCCTGGGGAAAAGGCGGAATTTCCCGGTCGTCCATCTGGTGGTTTGCATATAAAGGATTCTCAAGGGTGACCGTTGTTCATCATCCAATGCCCAACATAGAAACCATTTACCATTCAGGATCATGAAAGCGTGATGTTGGTGTAATTTGCTTTGACAACCAGCTTCAACCATATCGCAGCCATTTTGGACTTGATCACCTGACCTAGATGCCCCGCCAATTGAATTCCAGAGTGTTCTCTTCAGCCACCCTTCTGGCTGGGCTTGACTTGGTAAAGAACGAAACCGGGATGGACACGCTTTCGGGGTTGAACGTGGACGACCTTGATGGTTTGGGAATGGATGAACTCCAAGCTCATCTGAGACAGTTAGAGGCCTGTATCATGATGTTTCCAGCTTTGGATGGGGGGGTTATGAACACTGTGCTTTAATTTGTCAACACCTAGTATCCCTATAGTTTATTAATCCCAACTAATCCGTCCCTGCAGGACGCAAAGGTACAGCGAGCTAGCCGTGCCATTCCAACACCTGTGCGTTCTACGGATCCGGCTGTTGGTACGGCGGGGCCAGATGCTGAAACGATTCCAGCATCTTTAGAGGTTCCATGTCTTCACAAACAAGCAGAACAGTAGCCCTTGTGACAACATGTCCCAAGAGATGATTTATGTAGCTCAACAATCTTTTCCATGACAACTCAGGAAGCTTCTGAAAACAGTCGTGTCCCTGAAGCTGCGGATGCAGAGCAAGAAGCTGCTACATCTGATATTGAAGATGAACCTTGATTGATATGATGTTTTGATGGTCAATTGTTTTCTGTAGAATCCTGCTTCGAAACCGAAATCGCTTAGGACAACCTCCGTGATCTACTCCGACATGTCGACAAAATGGTATCTGCTGTGGCTGATCCTGTTGACCCTTATGCTGTGGTAGATGATTGGGAGGACGCTAGGGGGATCATCTTTTGCCTGGCGGGATGTGTAATCCAAAAAAATCTTATAATAACTTTATAATGACACTGTTGCCATGAAAAAACTTGAGGAGGCCTTTGGCGACAACGATGCTGACACGACGGACTGTGGGCATCACCCGGAACAAGCTTTGGCTGGTGACACTGCTCAGGACCGCACACATGCATGTTGCGAAACAATGTTGCACGTACTGCGTGAACACATGCTCACGACCTGTACATGCTTGAGGGTTCGGGCGCAAGAAGCTTTAATAGCTGCAACACTATTATGGAAATCCCTTTACGTCCCAGGACCTTCAGGCCATACAAGATGGAAATGCTAATGCGCCACATGAAGCGTCCATGCAACCACTTGCTGACTCTGCCGTGGAACCGTCTCCGGAACCACCCAAGGTGTCTTGGTTTAAAACAGGCTTAATTTAACAAACCAAACAAGCAGGGTTATGCTCTGTCCGGAACATTTGGTGTCCATGCCGAGGGATTTGGGATCCAAGTTTCCGAGGGATTTGGCATTGGCATGCTTGAACAAAATGAACTGGCCAATAGCTATGGCATCACTAGATTACTCTACAACATGGAAGCATTGGTGACAACAGCTTGGTGTGGATACCATAGTTGCGCTCACCAAGTGGCGACTCTTTATCTAAGGATTCAGGGCCTACACGTCGTACCAAAGTTTCCCGGCCGCAGAAAAGGGTTCAGGTTGTTTTGGTTTCGAATATGCTTGTACCACAACAAGCATGACTTAATGCCATAGCTTTGCAAATATAATTGTGGTATACAACAGTGTACGCTATGCATTTCCTTGCGTTCCTTCAGGCAAGCGAAAGCAATGCTATGAAGATGCTGCGAAGGCTCACGGCTGACCGTGCTGATGGGAAGTGCCTAGTTCCACAGGAGATTGCAGAGAAGTTTAAAGACATCCATGGTGGTGGCCGAGCTGAAGTCCTTGAGCTGTTCGAAAAATCTGGCTGCAACAAGGACTCATATGGGCCCACTTTGTTCTTGGAATCTTGGTTTACCTTATGGTGATACATATACAGCTGTATGAGCAATAATCACGGTCCGAGCCATTCCACCCTTAGCGCTTGTGCTGATAAACACGTCTCCATCCTCCCACCCATCGCCAACATCCGGACATCTCCTGCGCAATTGGAGTTGCCTGCAGGACACTTTCATCAGGACCTGTCGTAGGAAGGTCCAGCAAATCCAGGAAGATGACATGTACGTTGACGGAGAGTTCATGTCAGAAGCGGACATGGTGAGTGAAAACTTCAAGGAGTAGCCTGGCAAAATAACATATCATGAGAACACTATGATCTAACAACTCAAATTTGTTTTCTTCCGATGGCAAACCATGCCCACATTGGTCAAGGCCCCGTATAGCTGCAATCAAAGCTGAGTGCGAGAAGCATGTTGGCTGGGTGCGGCTCCTTGGCCACAACATATTATATCTTACAGACCGGAAGTGAACAAAAAATTTTGTTTCCAACCCGAACCCAAGCCCCTGACAGATTGGGTCATCGAAGACTTGTCCTTGAACCTAAGGCGAGATAAATATGAAAAGCACGTCAAAGTCTATTGGGTGGAAACAAAGATCAGCGGCCGGAAGATGACGCTAGAAATGCAATCAGTCCTCTTTGTTCCAACGTGACAACGTGAGCATACGCAACATGTCACACACTTGCTTGTAAGATGTGCTTTTGTCAACTGGGTATTCAACACACATCATCCGATGACAGTGTCAATATGAGGAAA
The DNA here is from genome assembly GCA_009767595.1 of Symbiodinium kawagutii. Classification (NCBI taxonomy): domain Eukaryota; class Dinophyceae; order Suessiales; family Symbiodiniaceae; genus Symbiodinium; species Symbiodinium kawagutii. The sequence continues at coordinate 343,996 of VSDK01022939.1, forward strand.
AGAAAGCGACAGGTCCTAGAGGAAGATGAGGAAGTTAGTGATGCCGAACATGAAAAGATCAAGTGTGACTTCAGTATGATGCCTGAAGAGATGGAGTTGCCAAAGGACACCACAGGTGCTTGATGAACTGTGAAAACCATGTACATCATAATTGTGCCATGCTTCAAGCGTCTAGTCAACTTCCCAATTAACCACCAACACCTTGAGTGCCCCTGCAGATCCAACAATCATCATTGATGCGGATAGCAGCGTGGACACCAAGAACGCCCTCAAAGCTTTGAGCTTCCCAACCATGGACGACGATGGCTTACCCAGCAGCTACATCCAACGGATCCTGGGAGCAATGTCCAAGTGGCGGCTTAGACTCCATGGCATGGCTGCAACCTTGGACAACTTGGAGGACCCACCCGATTCCGTTGAGAAGTTTCTGGAAAAATTATATCAATGACGTGTTTTTGTGTTATCATTGAGATCAACAACGTAGAGGTGTCTTCCAATCTTTGTCTCAGAAGATCCAAAACTTGGAGCCACTCTTCCAGGTTCAGGATGTTTTGTGTCCATCATTTTATTTGATCGTCAGTCCTCTGCCAACTCTTTGGCCCAGGTTGTCAAAACGAGCTATGGAGATCGATGGAGAGATCGCTGCTTTGGAGGTGACAATGACGGGAACCAATACTGAAGGAATCATCAATGGCTTCACCAGTGCGCAGCTTGTTCTCAATGAGCGGCGGCTCTCAACTATAAGAACAGTCTCACCAAAGAAATGACAACATGCTTTTTTCAGACATTTCGACCTGTTCCCTGTCCATTTCTCTATACCAACTGTGACTTGACCCCTTTCTACGACTCACGCGCTGGTGCTCAGGCAGCAAGATCAGCTCACGGAACATTACAAGAAGGCCAGGAAAGAGTGCCTTGTCTATTACATGTTTCCCACCCATGACACATACCACCTTCCATATATGCAGTGCAGCCGTGGCCCATGTTCGGTCGGGAACAGCAAACAATATATCACATGTAGACAACACCGTTAGTTCCATGACTATCCAGAACACCCCATGAAGGTAGGGTATGGCAGGTTGTTTTGCAAACGACACATGGTGTGCATACCAAGGAAGGCCCCTACTATTTTCAAACCATTGGTTTGATTTTGATTCATGGTGAATTGATCATGTGTCCTACAAATTTATAACATAAAGCAATGAAATGACACAAGGTAGAGTGAACTATTGTTGGGATGGAGCGGGGCAGGACAAGAGTCAGGGCGGAGTAGTGTTAGGATAGGGCGCAATAGGATATGTTATGAAAAGGCTGGTGCAAATGAAATGTTGCAGAATAGAAAAAATAAAGTAAGATAGGATAGACTGTAGCATGGTAGGAGAAGGGTAGCCTGGGGTAGGAGATGGAGCTGGACCACGACACCTATTGTTTTACTCTCGCCTGTACATTCACGCATAAAATAGAATATAATATGCTGGTCGGATGCTACATTACTTGAGCTTATTCGAAACCCATTGGATCCTAATTCTTATATTCCGATGTCTCCAATTCTTCCGTGTTCCAATTCTTCTATACTATACGTCACTTCTGTCATGATCTATCTTGCTCTACCCCTGCCAAACCCTATTCATGCCTCATTCTCCTTGTCCAGCCCCATGCACCCCGCACCAACCTGCTCCCAACTTATCCTATTCCTACCCCGTCCTCCTTCCATACATATCCTGCCCTGCCAGTTCGCTACTCTTACCCCACTGGTCTCCCGTATCCCGTTCCCAGACACTTCCATCTTATCTTGCCAGATGCTACGCTTCATTCTGCCCTTAACGATCTCCGCCTCATCTAGCTGAATTTGTGTAAACTTTTTCCCCGTATCATATCCTACGTTATCCTCCCTCAAGGTATCCTATCTGGTCATCATCGGTGCACCAAGGTGCGCTGAAGCTTTGAGCTTGACAACCCGTGGACAGTTCCTCACTCAGGGATTGGCATGATTTCAACTTTAATCATGCTGGGTACACCCATAAAATGTATCATGGACACTCTGTGTTTATTTCAGGTGTGTGCGCACATGTGTGAATGAATCGTGGGGCCTAGGCTTTTCATCGCACATGTGAAATCTTTGGAAAAGAAAAAGCAACGTGAACGGGAGCAGAGAGAGAAGGATGAAGTTCCAAAGACACCGGCACCAGCCCGGGTCAAGCAGGAAACACCTGCAAGTAGTTCCGGAAGGAGAAGAAACTAAGTAAAGGTGTCTGAACTACAGATGCCTGCAGTGTGCCAGCAATGTTTGTTTTCTTGATCTATAGATGCTTGGCATGCGACCACTTATATTAAGTTTGGTTCAATATTGTTGTTCTGTTATGTGCTGGTTTGTTGTGCTGGTCTGTTGGCACGCTTTTTTCTTGGGGTGCTAATCCAATAAGGGTGATGTGCCATCCTTATTTTGGTGCTGGGTGATGTGAACATCCAGCGCTTCAATCTGATTCCAGCGCAGGGGTCCCGAAGAGAAAAATTGCTTTGTTGCTACGCATGGTCAGACAGCGTGTGTGGTAACTTCGCTTAATTTCCCGGTCGAATGTAGTCTGAGCGTGCACCTATAAACAACATTAAACAACGATATGCATTTATTGCGTCCGAGCCAGGCCGCCGTGATCATGATGAAGGTTCTCACATGCCTTTGCTGGAGCATTTGGTCGAAAAGGTTGCAAATGGGGTATCTTGAATGCATCTTTGATTTACTACCAAAAGTCCATCCCAATATCCAACCCTGTGCTATCCGCATTCCTGTCAAGATCTTTCAATTGAGAGAGGTTGCGATGGTTCCATCCCACCTGCATTCAACATCATTTGAAGATAACATGTCATGGGAGTTCTCGCTGATACCTGAGCGCTAACCTGCGCCGATATTGTGCCTAGATCAACATATTTCATGGATGCTACATCTTCGATGTCTCTACATCTACGCTGCCATATTCTAACCTTTCTATGCTAATCCTGCCCCAGCATATCCTGATTCATTTGTGTCCATTCCCTTACTTAGCCTCTCTCCTACTTCCACCTTTTGTTCTTTGTTCCCAACCTATGTTCCTCCAACAGTGCAATGTCGCAACCCTGTCACTTGGCCAAGGCTCCAGCTGTGTCCATCGCTGAACATTCGTCAGCCTTGCAGGAAGAGCTGAGAGACCAACCAGAACTACCGAACCTGTCCACACGTAGTATGGGCTGCCAACCGAAGAATGCGTCTAGACAGTACAAACGTGCTGTGCACAGGTACCTGTCTTGTTGACCAAAAATGTGTTGCGTTAAGATTGTGCTTTTGGTATGGGCATGGGTTTATGTTTGATGGATTCATCTCGTCTCTTTCCTGCAATAACCAACTTGTCAATTCGAGGAAAATCCCAACGTCCTACCACATGTTTGAAGAGAATGGGGTCTCTGTGAACTTGCCGTTCTTGAAGCCGACTGACACGCTGAAGTACTTGTTACAGAAGGAACCGTGGTTATTCTTTGGGGGCTTAAATCCTGGACCGGAAGCTGAAGAATTGCTATCCACTTTTTGGAGATTCTACAGATCAGAGCACGGAACACATCAGGTTTACCAAATGGCTGCAGATGGTAAGATCCGCTTGGAACAAACAATACCTCTGATACTGCACGGGGATGGTGGTCGCACACAGAAGAAGCAACCCATCGAGATTGTCAGTTTTAGACCGGTGCTTGGCATTGACACGAATGAAGCATGTCTGAAATGCAGCTGCCACCAGACTGCCACTTACACTGGGAAACGCAAATCTGATCCTATGGCCCCGCGGCTCAACAACCGGAACAATTCATATTTGACTCATTTCTTGATCTTTTCGTATCCGAGCAAAATGTTCAAATCAACACCGGGCCTCTTCAAATCCATTCTTGAGGAAGCGTCCATGGACCTCAAGGCAGCTTGTTGCGATGGAGTTTTTGTCAGTGGTGGAGTGTACCATGTGGCAATATTGGGCGTTTCTGGCGACATGGAGTACCACGCCAAAACAGGCACACTCAACCGATCATACCAAAACGTTGGACACCGGAATTTTATTCCGTGCTGTCACGAATGTGATGCAGGAGACATCAGATATCCTTTCGAGGATGTGTCATCATCACCGGCCTGGGTCAACACCCTGTATCAAACCCCACCCTGGTCACAACCTCCCCCATTCAAGCACATTCCTTTCGAAGACTGGGGGTCAGGTCAAGCCAGTCGTTTTTTCAAAAAGGATCCATTTCACATCTTCAGACTGGGCATCGCTCGAAACTTCATTGGTTCAACCATCGTGTTGTTTTGTTCACTGGGGCTGTTTGACGACGCTGGCGACTCCAAAGACATGAATCAACGTTTGATCCGTGCATGGAGTTCATTCTCCCTTTGGTGTGATACTCACAATGTGTCGCCAGGTGCAATCCGTTCATTTTCAAAAGAAAAATTGCACATGCCAACCAAAGGATCCTTTCCGTGGTGTGGAGGGAAGGGGTCAGATTCAATTCTGCTTTTGAAGTGGCTGAGGGTCATCAGTGGCTTGCATGCTGCAGCGGATCCTTCATCCAGTGTGTTCCCTTTGGTTGTCAAGGCTTGTGATGGTGGCCTGTCCTTCCAGGCGATTCACAGACATGGAATATTTTTGAAACCATCATGCCGTAGCAGCATCATTCGTGCAACAAAGGATTTTACCCAAAGCTACGCAAGACTAGCGGACTACGCTTACAAAAGGCAGATGCAATTGTATGCCATGGTGCCGAAGCTTCATTCGATGCATCACTTTGCGATACATTTAGCATCGTGCTCTGCTGACCAGCTTGCTTGCAACCCAGCATTGTATGACTGCAGTGCATCTGAAGATTTCATTGGGCATGTGAGTCGTCAATCGCGACGTATCTCCTATGTGAAACTTGTGGAGAACACTCTCCTCGCCTACTTGGTCAAGACTAGATTCGTACTGAAGCGCTTCAAGAAAGCAAGACGTATCTAATTAGGTGGCTGCTTTGAGATGTTGAGAGATGTGGAATGGATCCTCGCTTTTGCTTCGAATATAATATGATCAAAATGTTAACTTCAGAACATTCATATATCACAGGATGTGACCAGGGTAACCGACACCATCCCAAAGCAGCTGAGGACCGTGCTTCCATCTCAATGGCGCCAAAACACTGGCAACAGTTTGAAAAAACGCTAGCCCTTGCGTGGTTGCTGGCTGGTGCACTGAACCTTTTAGACAAGTCAGTGTTGTCAAGTGCTTACTTGCTTGTTGATGAACATTACCATGGACAATGAGAATCTTAGACGGCAAAAAGCTGTTGAGCACTGGTGCCAACGAGGGCTATGGGCAATGGAAACTGCTCAAGTCACACACATGCACAAAGTGCCAGGGTCTGAAATTTTCATCTCGGTCTTTTTTCAGAATTGAGGGCTATAATTTTAGTACTTTGGACCAGGGTCTAAAATTGTGCAGGGTCGGAAGGTCTAGGTACCTATATTATACTTGTCATTGTTTACATGCCTGTTATCATGTGCCTATCATCGCTTGTCACCTGTTGCATTCATCAACCCCTTCGGGAGGCCGAGCTTCCGACAGATCAGCCGTCACTTGGCGAGACCCTCTGGCGGTTGCTGGGGATCACCAGCAGCGTCGGATGGGCATCCCTGGCGCATGCTGTTGGGGAAGCTCGATCTCCATTGTAATCATTATCATGGCAACTTGTTTTTGGGGTTTTTGACCTACCATAGTTATCCACCATTATTACCCAACAATCGAGCGTTCATGAAGCATTCTTGACCATTATTTAATTAATTGATTAATTCATATCGAATTATTGACCATCACATTGTTAATCACTATCAACCGTTATTAACCACAATAAACCACTCTGTGTCACCCCGGTCATGACCATGATTCACCCGTGGTGGGTTTCCGTTGATCGAATTCCCCCACAACTTTCGCTGCTGCGTGTCCAACCCAGGGCTTTCAGGGACAATGTGCTACATCATCCTTGCAGCTCGACACGATGAAATCTAGATAGTACGGCTGAAGCCTACATATAGCTATATCACTATGAAAATAAGTATATGCAGGTTTCAGCGCTACATGATTAATTGAAACCTACATACATTTAGGGGCCCTAATTTTTTTCGACATCAGCCGTATAACCCCCCTAAAACGCATGGCCAACCACCTGTGGCTGTGCATCCAAATGATGTCCGCGGCTGTTCATGGTGAATCCTGTGGGCCGCATGCGCTACTTCGATTGCTTCGGGGGTTCTCAAGCCATAGGGAACCCCCAAAATAGTCGAGCTTTACTAGACTTGCAGACTGAAAGATAGAATGTTGACAATGCTCCCTAAAACAGTCGTCTCAGCAATTATACTAGAACCCCCAACGAAATGGTTGATATTCGAAACATGATTTCTAGAACCAAATGGATGTTTATTACTAATCCCGGGGGTAAAATAGCCATTTAATTCATTAAGTATACACCAAAGGGGTAACATTACGACCAATTCCCACCCTTTGCCCGGAAACTTACAAGTGCACAATCGCTTGTCATACTGGACCCTCAAATTCCTGCGCAGGCCCGCTGTTTTTTGCTTCTCAACCAAAAAACTGTAAACCCTAAACCTCAAACCCTAAAACCCTAAACCCTAAAACCCTAAAAACTTAAACCCTAAACCCTAAAACCATAAACTGTAAACCACAAAGTCCTAAAGCACAAATCGCTGCGTATAGCCAGCGTTTTCGTAATTTCTCCAAGTTGCTGAGTGTTCTACTGTGGTACAATGTTCAAGTTTCCGGGCAAAGGGTGGGAATTGCGCGTAACATTAATATACCCCAAATAGGTGGTATCATCTTAGATTATACCTGGGGGTATCCCATATTAAGAATCCACCTCTTGGCGCCCAGGCCAGCACCAGCGGCCAGGTCCGGGCGGTGGTTATGGGTCGGGTGACATATCAAGGTGGTTGTTGACGTGTTGAAGCGGCGCTTCTTGTTGATGTTAACCAACCAACCAGCCATAGGGGTACCCCCACTTATCATAGTTGAAACTGGATGGTTGGTTGGTTGGATGTTTGGTTGCTGTTGTGCTTTGCCTGGCTGTTCTTGATCGCATCATGTTTGACAAACTCGCCGTCGTTGTCGACACTGAGAATTCCTGTGAGCCTATGAGTCAACCAATAGATTGGCAGACATGTTTTGAGACTCTTTGGACGCCAGAAGAAACGCGCATTTGTGCAATGAAAGTTAGGTGTCTCAAACACAGACACTTCCGAAGCTTATTTATGAGTATAGACCTATAGACTATAGAGCAGAGATCTCCAAAACTGATGGTGAAACAGTGACTTGCTGCAACAATTCACATTTGCCAAACCAAAAAGTTTCGATTGCTGCCATTTGCAAAACTGACTACATCATGTTCCAGAAGAGTGTGACCCCAAGTGTGTCGCTTCCCAGAGTGTCAGAGATCCTAAGACTGTCTCGCCAGGGAGTGTCGTACCAAGACGTTTTACCAGAGCCTCACTACATGTGTGTCACAAGAGTGTCATACAAGAGTGTCATACAAGAGTGCCATCCCAAGTCCACCTCTGACAAGAGCGAGTTGCAAATCTTACAAGAGTTTCACGGCAAAAGTGTCATAGCAAGAGTGTCCTACCGAAGAGTGCCACACTAAAACGGACTTACCAGAGTCTCACCCCCAAATATTCTGATGTGACGTTTTGTGTAAAACATCTTGTCTTTGCCGGTTTGGGTCTTTATCCCAATACATATTGGGGATACCAGCTGTCAAGGCAAGCTCGGGGCTGGCATCAATCTTTGTATAAGCTTGAGGACTATAAAAATCTGAGCATTGCTGGTCATTAATTATCAATTGCTCAGCACCTACCAGCATCAAGCAACATCCACCAATGTCAACCGGTATCAACAAGCATCAAACAGCATCAAGCGACCATTTCCTGAACGGCTCAGCTGCATCCCATGAACAACTCGGCTGCCAGGGACCAAGAGACCTCCACAGATGACATCGACGAGGTCAGCATTTGCACAGCCAAGTTGTCAAGGGGATCATGCGCCTACTGCGTGGTAGGTTGGTAGCTTGGTAGTTTGTCCTTGTCAGAGGTCTAATACAGTGCATGTGCTATACAAGAATCCCATTTTTTTTGCCCAGGGTCCCTCAGATTCTTAAATTCAATAGCGCTGGATTTTGCAACATCATGTGTTGAGGGTCCCTTAAATTCTTAACAGATTCTTGTTTATGTAAACGGCGGTGACCATCATGAAAATCCATTGGTTCTGGGACCTGGGACGGCTTTTTGGGGCTAGTTAATTTTTGAAGGGTGGAAAATTTAAAAAAATAACTTTTCGGAGCCTGAAAAGTTTTTTTTGATTTTCTGGTGGTGGGGGCTCAACTCCCCCCAGGTACCCTGAGGCCTGCCTGTGTTGTTTAAGCTTTATTTCATGCTCGAGGGCTTGCCAGGTGCAAAATCCATTGGTTCTGGGACCTGGGACGGCTTTTTGGGGCTAGTTAATTTTTGAAGGGTGGAAAATCAAAAAAAAACCTTTTCGGAGCCTGAAAAGTTTTTTTTTGATTTTCTGGTGATTTTTAGATTCTTTTACAGTATATGGACTGTATCAGCAATCATAGAAAAAGTAATGAACATTGGATATCATTGGATATCAATCAATCCAACGGTGTTGTGTGGATGTCTTGACCCAAAGTGATCAGGGCATTGGTTGATTGTTCATCAGCAGTTCCGTCTACAGCTGTTGGGGGCGCCACAAGAAGGGACTGTGCCAATGTCAGCAGATCGACAATCCAGGCTCCTGGTCCATGACATTTCAGCGTTGGGATTTTCAGCGATATAGCATGACATAGCTATATTTGATATCATCATTATGCATGAACTTATGCATTATTATATTATTCATGATGACTATCATGATTGATCAAAGGTGCACCACTCCCATCCGTCACTCACCACCGGTATGGCGACGTGCCCCAGACCTCCGACGTTGTCGAGGAACCGGCCACCCCACGGCAAGCGCAACGGCGGAGGAGCTCCATGATGCAAACGCGTCTCGGCGTCCCAAGGGTTTCCCAAGGAATCCCTGGGTGAAAAACAAAGCAATAGATGGTTGATGACTCAGGTTCATCTGCTGGTTGATAATGGTTAATACTGGTTAATTACTGGTGAATACTGGTTAAAGGTTGATAACGACTATATAATGGCTTTTTAATTGGTAATGATTGACATGCGATGCATTTGGCAACCTGGGCAACAAACAAACCAGCCCAATTAGGTTTGGTGAACACCCCAACATAGCCACCTAGGTGGGTATGGGATGCCATATATGATTGATATATGGTTGATAACTAGCGTTTAAACATAGTGAATAGCATGGTTGATAGGGGGACATTAGGGGACAAGGACCAACAAGATTATACATATAATGATTATTTATGTATACACGTAAACAAAAAGGCATTTACCGGCCAATATAGCTCGATCACAAGCCATAAATAGCTGAATTAAGCACCCAAAGTTGGGAAGGCAGCAGAGATGGAGAGTTTTGCAACATGTAGGGCTGGGTCAAGCCACCAACGATTGAAAAAAAGATGATTGAACGCCCTATCAGTTCAAAGATGTTGAGATATGGACAGACAGGGTACAGGGTGAACTGACCCGCAGCCAATGTGACTTTCTTGAGCTTTTGCCATAGCTTGTTGATTGCCAGCAATATTGGCTCAGAATCATCGTTGGCAGCCAGGCTTGGCTGTAAACTGTCACATACTGCTCCCAGATCCTCCATGGGGCACCATTGAGCATTAGGGTGATGACTGCACAACCTGATTCCCATACGAGTTTGCATCGATTCCCTACGAAACTAGGGGGTTTTACGCACAAACTGGGGAGAGTGGAGAGTATAAATTGTGATATCGATTATACTACGGGTTGATAGCAACAACAAAGGAGCTTCCATATATCTTTAAGTTTGTTGGAGAGCTGCTTTTTACCCGCAGGGACCAAATATTTCATGAGCTTATCATGTGCTGTCCTTAGCGGATCAGGCTCTATCTTCTCCTTGGATTTCCGTGGCTTAGAGCCTTAGCCACCACCAGCAGCCCGGCCGGGCTGCCGTGGCCAAGGTGTGAACAATTTCCCGAGTACCAGCCGAAGCAGCTCCTTGGCCTCGTAAGATTTTCAAGGATTACCATGATGGATGGCGATTCTCAATTCGGCAGTGGGTCAAGCAGTTAACCAACCAATAATGGTTGATCATGACCAACAATAATAGGGGAAAATAATGGTTAATGATAGGGGAACCAGGGGTACGGGGTTTTGACCCACTGCAAATTCAACCTTTCAACTGAAGAAGGGTTCGTTTGTTGATCCATACTGATATGTTGGTGGATGAAAGCCTGAGTCTAGTGGTGATGATGAGCGAATCTAAGTTATTGGTGTGTTTGTAGATTGGTTTCTAATTCTGCGACATCAACTCTTTATTCGGCGGTGCTCATGGGATCATGCGAATTGCATAGTGTGATTTTCATGCTCCTGGGTAGATTGGTGGCACGGGTTCAGGCAGTATAATAACCCCGTGCTTTCCGTTTTGGCTGACGGAAACGCCGGAGAGGGAAATGGAGCTGAGAGCCGAAAAGACGATAAAAGGAAAAAAAAACGATAACAATATTAATATATATATATACATACTTACATACATGTCAAATGGATAGATAGACACATGTACTCAGATGATGGCATTGGGACTGCCTGTGACGAGCCATTTGGGCACAAAACATTGATGCTGGAAGTCGGATTGACCCAAAAAAATCCTACCAGACGTAGAGGTCCTGAACGATAACAAAACGATAACAAAAACGATGACAAATCGAACAAAATCCTCCTCCAATAGGCATTCTGGCTCGGAGGCTTCTTTGCACTGCAGCCTTTTTCCGGTTAAATTGACATGTGATATATTGATTGGCTGAGAAGCTGACACTTAACAAAACCTGTCATTGCCAAGCATTTCCTGGCATCTATGGAAAAAACCCGTTTTCTTTCAAACTCCCATCTGTTTGCTCGCCTTATCATTGGTTTCTAGTGCCAACCTCTATAATCAAAATAGACAAGCAAACATGCTGGTTATGTTGAGAGGCTAAAACCTGAAAAAACGATAAAAGGAAAAAAACGATAACATGATTTGGCGCATAAGAAAAAGACACGGGGTTTTTATACAACCCCTGTGAGACAGCGAAACGGATTCACGGTCCTTGGATCGCGATAGCACAAACCTTTTCAAACATCTTGCTTGCTGTTTGAAGTCATTGTAGGCAATTCTTTAGTCATTTGCGATCATGATTTATGAACTATATATTGCCTTGTCAAACTAACATAGCAACCATCAATAACAATATTTGCTCAATATCAACAGTTACATACATAGCATGATTTTTACATAGCAAACAGTATGACCTATCCTTTACCATCATTACCAAAAATCAAAACCACTAAACAACAATGATCAAACTCCATTGTGAACAATTAAATCATAATTCACCAGCTTGTTAGCGATTCATTGCGCATTACACAGCCATGAAAGAGCCATCAACAGCCACTATTGACCATGAAGTAGCCACCAAGAAGCCATCGCCCTCAAGTAGCCACCAAGAAGCCATCAAGTAGTCATCAAGTACTCATCAAGCAGCCATCAAGAAGCCATTCTTAGCCATTCTTAGCATCCCTCAACTCACATCAACTCACCATTTCATTGCCACTCTCCACGCACCGCGAGGCCGCCCGGCTCCGCCTCGCCGCAAGCCTCGCCCTCGCAGCCCGAAGCTTCGCCCGAAGCTTCGCCGCCTGCGCCTGCGCAGCCGTCGCCACTGAACCTGAAACAGGCCATCCAAACACCTGCAGCCCGAATGAAGACCTGGTGACGAAATGTCACCCATCAAAATGGCGGTAAATTGATGGTAAATTGATGGGTAATGCTGGTTAATGATGCTGAATTGATGGCTAACATGTGGCTGGTTGATTATGGCAAACTGGTGGCTGACTACTAGCCGTCAGGTTAATTGAATAGCCAACAATAAAGGTTAAGCTCAACTACTGGTTGGTGGTTTGATTTGCATTTGTTGTCTTGCCCAATGACTTTGGGATGTTTGATTGACTTGCGCATATGTTTGAGATGGGAAGCAACCAGAAATGGATGGTGCGAATCCCAGGGTTTCCCAACGATCTTTGATGTTCCATGTCAAAAACGCAAGCAGCAATGCCAGTGATGATCATTTGACGCTGTGGGTTACCCATGCTCACAAGTTTATGGATGGTTTCTTCCGGCAGTTCGACCAGGTGGCGGGGTTGGAATTAGTTTACAGCTGACTCACAAACGTTTGATAGATGGTATTGGTTTCGCTGATTTCAAGTCGGTTTGATCCATCCATTCAGAATCCATGAGCCATCCATAAACCATCCGTTCATCATCCATGCGCCACTAAGCCATTCACCAGCCATGAGCTGTAATTGATTCAGCATCCATCAACATGGTCATTCACCATTGAGTCAACCATCCATTCACCATCCATGAGCCAACCCTCAACCAACCATTAATCAACCATTCACGAACCATTAACCACCCATCAACCAACCATTCACCAACCATTAATCAACCATTAACCCACCATTCACGAACCATTAACCACCCATCAACCAACCATTCACCAACCATTCACCAACCATGAACCAACCATTAACCAACCATGAACCAACGAACCATGGCTACCAATGATTCATGGCTGGCTATGGCCCACGGGGGCCGGGGGGCATACCAGGTCCGCCACTGATCCATCCAGCGATTTCAGCAGAGCCTTGGACGGTACAGGTGACCAGCTGCTTTATGCGTCTAGGGAGGTATGACATGCATCGATTTGGTCAATTTTTATAGATACATATAGTAACATAGTAATACACACATATATGTATATATAAATACATATATATATATGTGTGTGTGTGTGTGTGGGTATTTGAAGCTTGGAATATGGTACAGTACGTAGATGTTTGCTGCATATCTCTTATGTGCTACGTTTGTTACAGAAGAGATGGGACCCAATGAGGCCTTCCAGGACCGTCCATCAATAATGGGTACTCACCAGCCTGAAGATGTTCGCAGCTGATCCGAGGGCTGTGAGAATCTCCGGTCCTAAAAAGTCAACGGAATTGTTTTGACTGAGACCAAATCTATACTAGATCTAACAGATATCCAAAATTTTAGATGTACATTTCTGCAGAGAATATCATCGATTTTATTGAAGCCTCTTTTCTGAGAGTGTGCATCCAAAAAGTTTAGATATACATTTCTTAGCAAAGATGTTTCACTGAAATCTGAAATATTGAAATATCCATCACTGATTTTGCTCCCGGATAGTTTCTTTTTCACAATAGATTTCTCTATTCAATATCCATTTTATATTCGAATCTAATTTCAGTGATCTTGGACGGCTTGACTCGCAAGGAATATACTGTGTTGGAAGACTCCATTCTCCGTACAAAAATCATGCATCACAGGGTACCCGAAGCACCCATACTCTTGCACCATCAAGAATGACATCTAAATGCTCATCCAGCTTTGCAAGTAGCTTTGTTTAGCAGCTACAGCTTCGATCGTCAAGTTATTTCAAAAAGGACAGCTCTTGGTCAACAAAAAGCAACTAAACGACTTGTTGCGATGATGACGCAAGTCATTAGATTCATTATATCAGATCGTGATCATTAGTTCAGTGGTCAGATATAACCAGTTAATCCATGTTAATCCGATGATATCATCACAGTCATTGCTAGTAATCCAATTTTCAACCATGATGTCATTTTTTGTTGGTTGATTATTTAACTTGTCAACTGTAGAAAGACATCATTTCCTTGATCAGCCCGAGAAAGGCAGCAACCAATCAGCTGCTTGGTGCAGCAGCCACACAAGATGTTGCATCTTTTGCTTCCAGGAACTCGATGGCAAGGAATTTCGGGAGGCTATTGACCAGAAGTTTTGTTTTTCTAACCATTGTTGATTGCTGAGGGACGATGTTGAATAATAGTATTGACAATGCTATCCGCGCCCATTATCAATAATTGTTGTCAATGATTTATGGCGCATGTATGCACATGTTATGATGGTGATGTTGACTTCTCGGCCACTCCGAACAGGTTTAAACCCATTGTCAACAATCATTAACCCTCGGAAATCATGTGTATTTGCCGTTATTTGCTCACATTATATACATACATGCCCTTACCATCCCTCAACCATCAACTTACCCTGAGTTTTACAATCATAAACCAGCATTTGCCACCATAAATTCCATCCGTATACATCAGTTTAACTACTGTGATTAACTGACCATCGGTGAGTGGTAGCGACCTGGGCCACTGAGGTACCGCCGGTCGACATCTACGGTGGCTATGGCTACATGCCCATGGCTCCAATGGCTCCCATGGCCCCCATGGCCCCCATGGCTCCCATGCCAGGCAGCGTGGAAACACGCAGTGGTTGGGGGGCTCATCGGTTGGTCCTTGATGGTCTAACAGTAAGAACGATTGGTCAGATAGGAGTTTCGCGAAGATGGGATTGTTGGCACCCCTGGCCATGGGATTTAGATGGGATTGTTGGCCCTACCGGCCTCAAGTAGATGGGATTGTTGGCTCCAAGTGCTGGTTGAACAGCAAGGGGCTGGTTGACACCCGGCTGACGCGGCTGGTGCGTTGGACCTTGGTGAATCGCTCCAGGCTTCGCACCCTTGGCGGCACCTTGGGCCTTGGCATATCATCCTCTGGCAGCGCAGGCATGGCAGCTGCAGCAGCAGGTGCGGCCGGGGACGCTGGGTGTTGTGGCGTTCTTGCTGTTGTTGGTGGTGGTGGGGGTGGTGGTGGTGGTGGTGGTGGTGGTGGTGGTGGGGGTGTTGGTGGTGGTGTTGTTCATAGAGGACCCGTTGTTTCATTGGGAGGGGGGATGGACAATGTACATCCATTTATTTGTTGCATTTGGGGTTTGTGGCATGCGACTGACAGCCAGCTCACTAAGGGCCCTGGCATGACACCCTGCCGACAGGCGGTCTTGAACGCCATGGCGATGCCCATGTTGGACCCGCCCTTCAGCTTTTGGATGGGATGGCTGCAGGGTTTGTGTCATTTGATCGCTATGAAAAAACATGTTGGCGTTGATTGTAATGTTAGGCATCGCAACCCGGATGCTCCATGTATAGTATATTTACATTTGAGTCTTTTATTGGTAAATGTGAATATACCATGGAGTATCTGGAAAATAATCGTACAGTCATGCAATTCTAGTGGTATAATTTCTTATAGTTGTTGGGCATCAGTGGTCTAACAATAATGGTACACTGATATTTGCGGTATCTTCCTTGATCTTAATGATCTGAGGAGCCAATGATCATTGATGGTAAAACCACTTGTTCAACAGATGACACTTATAGTGGTTCAGTAGGGTAACTACTAGTTATGGAAGATAGAATCATATTTCAATGGCTTGTCCACCAACTTATGACGAGGAGGCCCCACCTTGTATAGCCGATTGTTTGATTCCCTCAACGGATCCTCGGTGCATCAGAGACCCAGGTGTGTCAGCAGAGATGACTGGCACTAACTGGGAAGCAACTTTCCAACTGCTCGGGATCTATAGGTGGCTTAGTTATATGGCTATGGGTCAAGCAGTTAACCAACCAACTAATGGGGGATTTCCACCAAGAATAGAAGGGAAAACAATGGTTAATGGTGGGGAACCAGGGTTACAGGGTTTTGACCCACTGCCATATGGTGGTTTCTCAAAATAGGGAACGCCAACCAATATCAGCCGCAAGAAATCATGATTCACAGCATTTCACAATATTTCATGACTAATCATTAACCGCATTGAGCCGCTATGTATACATAATCTAATTGATTAATTAATACTATTTGTGTGCTTGTGCATGTGATCATTCACATTGTGTTTCAATCTTGGGTGTACTATGTTGCTAAGCCCAACGGCTCAAGTTGATTGATAGAACAATGAGGTGTGCACCCCAAGTTCTGGGTTTGTTGAAAACGGTTGATAAATCATTCGGTTATAGTTGTATATCGTGAGAACAGGTAATTCCCCTCGTTTCAATCTAGATAAGTCAACCAACTACAGGGCCAACGTGTAGGATGATGACGATGACTATGATTTTTGTTGGAGAGAAGTGGCTGATTGGTCAGCAGAGATTCATGTACATGAATGGTTTGGGAATGTTGCTCGTATGACTGGCGATGGGCAACTCATATCAGGGAAATAGATGTTGATACTGGTCATGGTTGCTGACTGATGATTTTTGTTGAGAATCACTAGTCATTAATGTTTTATTCATCCATGTTAAAGCTTTTATGTTTGGTAGCTTTTATGGAGTCGTAAGCTTTTTGATTGCAGAATAATATATGACAATTACCTTATTCTACTGGAACCAGTGGTTCTTGAACTCTATTGAACAGGCATTCCAATCTGTACCCATTTCGTACCTTATGTTCCCATGATTGATCCATACCCCATTGGGCTTCCCAAGTTTCCAGTTCCCTGTTGTAAGTTGGTAAATCCAATATCAATAAGCCACTTAGGTATGGTTCTTGATACCACCTGTGATACTTAGCCTACTTCTAGATCCACTTTCTACGATTATTTCACTATGGTTATGTCTATCATTGGCCTGGTAGCTACCCTCTGGTAAACTAACCTGGCAATGGAAAATCCATCATTTTGTTAGGAAAACCCTGGGAAATCATCCATTTATGGTGGATTTTCCATTGCCATGTTAGTTTACCAGAGGGTACCCCACTTGTAAATCAACTCAGCTACCCATTGGGTGTCCAGGTCCCTGGTCGCTGAACCATGCTGCAATGGTAGCACCCAGGCGTTCCTTCGAAGCCTCTCCTGCAACAACGCGATCTCCGGTGCCTCTGGATCCAGGATGATCCATGGGTCCAGGGTGGCAATGGGCTCATTCTATCCACTAATGAGTGGACAGAAGTGATGGCAGTGCTGGTAATATGTGCATAAGATGTGTATTTTGGTTTAATTTGTGTGTTATACAGTATACAGTATACATACTTACTGTATATGATTTTGGATATAGTAGATATCATCGTTTAATTTGCAGAATTATATATATACATACATATATATATATATTATCGTTAAATAGATACTGAATCTTGAAGGGATCAACGATTTTGATGTGTATAGACATGTATACTGTGTAATTATGCATATATGTACATATGTCCTGATAGGTTTTACATGCAATATTGCGATTCATGATCACCAACATTGACAATATTGCAATTCATGATTGCCAACATTGACAATATTTCAATTCATGATTGCCAACATTGACATAATCACTATAGATCTCATATCTTTTCAGGGACACAAGGAATACGGACACGTTAGGACTAGGTGCCACTGTTCCACCTAGTTGGGGAGGGGATCAAGCACCCTTGGACATCACAGGCACAGCTTAGAGGACGCCATCCTGCCATGGATTTTTAAGGTGGAACCGGTTGCCAGTGGGTCGTATTTTGTCAAGATTTTACTACACCAACCATGCCCTTCGACTCCAAAAAAAAGGGTGGGTGAATGGGTGTGACCTTTGTGCGTCTTTCCGTTGCTGTAAACTCTTGAATTTTGAGTGTAATTCAACATAGTTGACAGGTGAAATTGTGTCCTTTCAAAACCAAACACCAGCAAGTTAGCCATCATTCCTTGACCATGTCCTGTCAGTCATGCGCCTCTGAGTGCAGTGATCAATCCCGTTTGCCAGTCATTGGCAATTATCTATGTAGCTTATGAAAAGTCCTTAGCGATTGTTAGTCGCTCTAAGGGCAATCATTTCTGAACATTCACCATCATTACAAGTTGATCATCGAGCATCAACTATTATTGACCGTTAGTACTTTGTAATTAATCGTGATATACCATGATTGACCTGCATTTTATTTCAGCATTGTATACCAATGTATGACCGATTGATGAGTATCAACCATGATACATCATTATTCGCGTTGAGGGATTTTGCATGATTCATCATCGACCATTCTTGAAAACTTTCCTCCAAATAATCAATGTGAATTGCTGGGTCGTGAATCAGGCTTATAAGATCAATATGAGACCCTTAGCGACCATTCTACAATCACACATTCATTATCAACAATAAGCAAGTTTTAGTCATGTGGAGCCATTATGACCTTACACAGTTACAAACCAATAACAATCACTACTCCGTGTTGACAATTTATGTGGCAAGTGGTCCTCATTTCACCACTAGCCACTATCATGAACCAATATTGTCATCAATGATGATTGTCACTTATTCTTGGCGGCAAACATCATTACTGGTCATCATCGACCATTGGAAATAAGGTAGCTAATCATGATCAATTAAGCATTACTGTAACCAGTAGCCACTAACCATTTTTGTTTACCATTCTTACCAGAAGTGGTTGGCACTCGTGGACCACTAAGCATTATCAACCTTAAAAATCAGCCTTTACCGAAGGTTTATTGGTAATCATTGGCCATAAGTCGTTGCCAACGATAACCATTTCATTAGCCAGAATTATCAACCGCTATCAGCCGTTATCATTAATCATGATTGATCATTACACTCCAGTAAAATAACGTAGATATAAAAACCCTAGGTTTCGTT
>VSDK01022962.1:0-26281 GCA_009767595.1 Symbiodinium kawagutii
GAACCCCGGATCCCTTGAGGGACCCCAATTGTTGCGCAAGCCCCTTCTCTTCAACCTGTGGAACATCGAAAACCTCTTCATGTGGTACTCTATCAAGCCCTGGTTTCTATGAGTATTATGCATGGATGGTACCGTTTTGCTGCTACAATTGTGCTGGGTTTTCATGGCATCGCTCGCATTTCGGAAGTGCTTCGAGCTAATCGAGGAGATCTGGTGCTGCCTTCGGACCAATTTAGCAGTTACTTGTGTTCGGCTTTTCTCAAAGTTTTGAACCCAAAAACTAAACGTAGAGGGAAAGGGAAGGTTCAACACTTGCGGCTTAGCGAACCTACCAGTGTTGCGTTCCTGGAAAAGATCTTTGGGCCTTTGCACAGTGGTCTGAGCCTCTACCCTTTTTCATCATCTTCTTTCCGCTCTCGATGGAACCTGCTGATGGATGAGCTAGCTATCCCTTCTTCACAACGTCCAACTCCTGCATCGATTCGCGGTGGTGGGGCGATTTATGCCTACCAGTTGGGAGAGCCCATCCAGAACATCATGTGGCGTATGCGAGTGGCTAAGCTAGCCAAGCCACTTTGGAACACTACCTGCAAGAGATGGCCGCAGATTCCATCATGACCCGACTTCCTGAACTTAGCAAGACGAAAATCCGTTCAGCTGCGCTTCTCTTTCCTCTGCTCCTCGGTCGCCCGATTCGCTGAATCTCTATGTGTGTTTGCTCGCACCCAGGGTGCCGGCCTTTTGCAAAGTTGGAAAGGGCCTGTTTCGAGCTAGTCAGCTGCAGCTTGTATAGCCTGCTTACGAAGCTTTCCTAGCTTTCCAGGCCAACGACTGGGCATCGATGCCCCATGACTTGCCAAAGGCTCCAAGGAGAAAAGAGGATGCAGTGTGCAGTGCATGTCTTGGCATGCAATTCACATTGCTGATAGCAATTTTGGGCCCAGGCCCATCCGCCCTGAAAGGGCCTGTTTCGAGCTAGTCAGCTGCAGCTTGTATAGCCTGCTTACGAAGCTTTCCTAGCTTTCCAGGCCAACGACTGGGCATCGATGCCCCATGACTTGCCAAAGGCTCCAAGGAGAAAAGAGGATGCAGTGTGCAGTGCATGTTCATTTCCAAAAACCGGGGTGTCAATGTCGTGCCAGCAAACATTCACCATCGCCACCTGGCATCCTGCGTTGTGTCTGTTGGAACCGAGGTGGTGAAACTCCGCCAGCCAAGTCGGCTTCAATGGCTTCAGTCGGTTCCGCGCCTTCCCGCCGAGGTTCACTCGCGACGGGCTGGTTTTTGACCGGAAAGCCGGCTGGTTAAAACCACCATGAACCACCAATGACAGGGGTTGCTAGTAGATTTTCCAAGCCGATACGATTTCCAGTTGGTTGGCTTTTCTATCGTTTCGCGGATTTACCTTGTTTTAGGTAGTGGCGGTGAAATTTTTGAAGCAAATCGCGTCAAAGAATCAGAGGGTACTTGTCACTCAAGCCTCCCCCTGCAATTGGTATACTATAAGTATACTAAGTGGAAATCTGACAAATAATTGAAGAAAATGCGGATTTGGTGTCGTAGTTCAGCAATTTAAGCATATCTACAATTTTTTAGCTATCATAAAAGTTTAAATAAGCTAGTAGTCCAGTTTCTACAGTAACAGGTAGAATTGGCATAGCCAAAAAATGTCATGGTGGTACATCCTACCATCCCATGTCAACCTGGTGATGGGTGGATTTCCCCATGGTACCAGGCTGTGCTCGCGCGCAGGTTCCAAGTCGGGGTTGAATGACTCGCTGACAAAGAGCGATGGAAGGCACACGCCTGGGGTCCCTCGGGAGCTGCAAGTGGAACGCGTTGAATCGACAAAACCCAAATCTGCGTTTTGGGTAAACCTGGGGCACAGAAATAGGCGGTTTACCGATGATTGTTGTTCGATGTTTTTGGTAACGACAGGCCAACTTAGCACTTAGTGGTCAGTACGTCATTGCAACCATACACATGTTCGCAACCCGGACGGAAAATACTATTATTCATAGATATTATTCATAGCAATGGTGGCCAAACCAATCCTCATACCCAAATGTTGTGGTAACCGCCGAGTTCTGCCAATGAAATTCAATCCGTTTACATTGGATCAATGCGTAATTAATTGCCGTGGGTGGCAAAAGTTAGTTCATGTTGGAGCAAAGTGGTGGTGGATTTCAGTCACAGTGAAGGTAGAGTGCAAGTTGCAGTGTCAGGAATGCAAACAGGTATCGACACAAAAGAGTAATTCAGAGTGGCAACTCGAGAACAAAAGTGCTGACAGGATCTGCCGGGATTGATGGTGGGGGGTAGTGGGGGTATGTAACGGTAAGGCATGGTAATGCACAAAACCATACAAAACCAGAAAAGAACATTATCAGCGGCAGCAAAGGTTCAAGTAGTACAGTAGTAGTACGGTGCTAACAGCGTCCCACGCATGTACTAAACGAAGAAGTAGTTCTGCGGTAACCTCGCGGAAACAAAATCAAGTGTGCCATCAAATCCATCAGTTCCGAGTGAGATCGCTACATAAAGATGCATAATCAACCAAAAAACATACTGGAATAGGGAATTGAATATGAGTAGGAGTTTGAATTCAGACCATCACTAGCAATTGCAACACAAACAACAATGCACAAACCGACATAGGACTTGCACTTGGTCAGAGCCCGCGCAAGCATGCTCGAACGGTAAGTGGTGTCGTGGTAGGCTGGTGTGGGTATAAGGGTAGGTGCGCTGGTGCAATCGTACCAGCTGTGATAGTCATGGCGACATGAAGGGTAGCAAAAATATGAATGAATAGCATGAATCAGTAGAAATATTTGGCGATCGCGTCAGTCACACATTTTCATGGTGATAGTGATGATCATCAAAGTCAATGGGAGTACTCATTGCGAATGTTTCTTCATCGCGATCGTACGATTAGACACAAGAACAAATTTGATAGTGTAATGAATCATGATGCACATGGGCGGGCATAATCTAGATAGATTGAATCAAAACGTTGGGCAATTGGCAATTCCGGAAGGACGTTGGGCCTCATTTTCATTCATTTTCTGCAGCCAAAGCGCCATCGTTGTGGAAGGCGACTGTCGATAAAAATTCCAATGAAGCCGGGCTGGGGCCTTGCTCAGCAGAACGTCGGTCATGTGTGCGATGTTGGTTGCTGTTCCCAAGGAACCGTTTTCTACAAGGCTCATGCATCCACTTCATCCTTGTTTTGCCTGTACTGCAACTGTTGTTGCACTTGATTTGAACTACTGTACTCATTAGATATTCACGAGGCAGTTGTATCTTTTTTCCGATGCAAACTCACGTTCACAAACCAAATTGATGGCGCTGGAAAAAAACACAAATTGACAAACCAAACGCAGAAACGGGCAGCTCCCACCTATCGTGAACCTGTATAGTCCTTCACCCTGGCAGATCGCTGTGCCATGTCTCCATGGCAAACCCAGGTGGAAGCAGTCGCAGGTTGGAGTCTTGGATCTGGCTGCATCTTGCAGTTGCAAACCACCTGGAACATCCATGGCGGCACTACAAGACACGATTCGAAAACAATCACCTTAAGAAGAGCGCAAAATTTAGGGGACATCCATGGCTAGCAGATTACAATGACTATGGCTGAATCACTTGGGCCCCGTAGGGTTTAGCGGTGCCTCCAATCCTTTTCTGACCAGTGTTTGAAGCACACGAAGACTTTGATTTCTGTGGGGTTGGTGGGTATGTCTCAGTATGGTTCATCCGGGGTACTATCGAGTGGGCTTTTGCACCATTGGCACAGTTCTTCTGCCAGCTTGTGAAGAGGTACGAATGGAAACTGACTGCAAAGTGCAAGATCGATTGGACTCCACTTAACCGAGGATATTTCATATATTTCAATCCTACAGTCAGCAATTCAACTACTGAACTCACAACTGGAAGGATCATCCAAATTCTATCAAGAGAATGTCTTGATTTTGTTTGTTGTTTGGCATTCTGACGGTGGCGCCTCAGGGCATCCTTCGCTGAAGAAGCAGAGACCGTCGGCATCGAGGCACCTGATGTTTAACTTGCAAACAAAGGAGATCGTATTGAGAAATCATCCCTACCAATAGTATCCCCTATAGTTGCTATTTATCATCCCCTAACATGAACCATTAACCATTGGTTGGTTGGTTTCTAAGTCATTTAATTTCGCCAGAAGGGCTGCTGTGGTGTACCGCCAAGCAGTGGGCTGTGTTTGGCAAATGGATCTTCGCGAACCTGGTGGCAAATGCTTCATCATTTTCCATGATCCGCAAATTTCCAGAGCCCGAACCACAATCCTTAACCAGATTTGGGACACACACACACACACACGATTCATAGGATGAAACATTGGTTCATATAGATGATTCATGGTTAGTCACTTACATCATTGTACAATTGCTTAGCTTGAAACATGTTAATGGCTGATATCATGGCCTGCCGCAGAAACCAACCTAAACACGCCTCTGTAGCGGGGTGCTGGCATCTTTCTCCAGCTGTTGGTACGAATCTGGAGTATTGGTGTGGGGCGGGTAATGTTCTCCTCCATATTTCAGGCCACGACAACACTCCCTAACAACATCTAACAACAATTCTGGTGTGGCAGGCAATCCTCCGCCGTGAAAGTGGGGCATTGCCCCAGTAGTTTCCAATGTTGGTTGACCAAAAGCTCATTTTTCATTGGTTCAGACTCTTGCCGCTGCTTCACACTATCATGACGGTATCTATGCAAACCTGCCTTGAAGGCACCCCCGGATGACCCAGAGACCTTGGAACCAAAATCTTCCCCATCGATCCAGCATGACTCTCAGTTGCGGCCGGCGCTGTCGTTGGGTGAACTTTCACACATGACTAGTGACTAGTCACAGCGGCCTCCGTTTAAATTCAGGGGACGTTTTGCATTCTGAAACTTGAAGCTAATTATGTGTAAGATGCTAATAAGCTACTCGGAATTGGAATGATATTGGATGGGTTCAGTATTGATTAGGTTTGAAAATCTTGGTCTGGGACATCATCAGTGCACGCATCCAAAGCTGGCCAACTGTTGTGTTACTTGGCCATGAAAATGAGCACCAGCTCACAGCTGGAAAGCGCTGCGGCACATGACCACGGAAAGCTGGAGAATGACCTGGGAGCCGATTGCAGGTGCTCAGCTACATGCTGGACCATATAAAAACTGATGATTTCAGTCGTTTGTACTTTTATAACTTTTCATTAGCCCAGAAAAAGTCTATAATCTTGAGTGTCATAATCTATGAAAAACCTTTAGTTAAATTAGTTTTATGTCAGGTTGTCTATCACGAATCTTCCCTTCAAAAAAGTTTTTTCCTGCCCTAGAGCGAATGTATTACCATAACTTTATGTCATTTTCATTAATTTTCTATGATCTTTTCAGATTCGCCGGTTGAACTCCACGCCTTTTGCTCAACACCCCAGGCCTGCGCAGGGCCCCATGGAGGACCCCACTGCCCAGGTCCTCCACGTCCATCACGCGGAGGGGTCGCAGGGCCACCACGTTGACCATGGCCGCCGCAGCTAGCGCCGCAACGGCCTTCCGGCGCACGTCCCAGGCCGGCCAGGGAGTTGGGATAGCCTCAACTGCTTGGGGTCTAAGGACCCTACCCCTAGGGGGTCTAACCTCCAGGGGTATCAGACAGGTCATTTCCAACAAGAATCAGGATGAAACCTGTTTTTTTTTTGAGCTCCACCTTTGTTCTGAGCGTTTTTTTGTTTTTTTTGGGGTGTTTAGCTGTTGAATGATTGGTCTTCGTGGATTGGCACAAGGTGGGACCCCCCCGTTGGGGATCCCGATTTGTTGGTGAATCAAACTCATTAGGACGATTTTCAGTGGGCAAAACTTTTTGGGGACCACGATTAGTTGTAAACAAGTTTCTTTTTAGATCATCATATTCAACCTGCTTTAATGCAGTTTCAAGTTACATTCATGCGAAGATTGCCACTTGGCATATATTTCTACTGGAGCCAACAAATCCACCTGGGACGCTACTGACTACCATAGCTGGTTGTGATGAACAGTTAGCGGATGTCAGTGGCTAACAATGACTATGGCTAATGCTTGACGACGGCTATGGTTAGTTGCTAACAATGTTAACAGTTTGTGGTTAGCAAATGCTTAACAATTTAACATCTGTCAATCATGTCTTCGTGCTGGTTCGCAATGGCATTGCACAGCTTCGTTCCAAGAACCCCTTGCCGGCGACTCCGCATTGTTCTGGCCGCAGGCCGGAACTGCGGCCCACGATCTTGAGGTGGGGATATGGGGGTCGTTGTCGTGATCCGCCGCTTCCCAAATGCGGACATGGTTCTCAACTGTCTTCAACGCTTGAACTCTCATAATATCATTGCAATCACGTTGAACACGAGGTTTATGTTGATCATGGTCAATCGATCCTTGTGGTTGGAGTAAACGGCACTCTAACTTTAGCAATCCACGTGTTCAAAACTTTGAGCTGCGAGCAATTCAATGGTCTCTGCGCTCTGAGGTTGGTGCAGAATTCGGGGACGCCCCGAACTTACTTCAGCCAGAGCTTTGCATGGAACTTTGGGCAGAAAATCTGGGTCACCAATGCGCTCTCCGAATGGATTACCAACCTTTCATACAACAACTTGCAATTGCCAACAGCCATGTTTGGGACCTTGTCTGTGCTGATGCAGAACTCTGTCAACTTTTGTTACCACAGCGTGGTATCAACTCTTTCCACCAAGTCATGGTCATGCTCATTTGTTTTTGCAACCCCGAATGACCTATCCTGTGGCGACGTGAGTCCCATAGTGACACTACACGTCCAGGCAAAACCATTGGATGCCCTGGCAAAAAGATGAAACTCCCAACAGCCCATCCCCAGACATGACATGACCAGCTGTAGCTGTTGACCTTGGAACTATTTCAACCTCAAGGTTCATCACTACATGTGGGATGCGGTTGAGCACTTGGACAAGGCCCCGCCATTTACTGCCCAGGGCTGTTCAGGCAGCTGCCAGGTCGTAGCATAGATGCCGCACAGTTCAAGTCGTACAGCAGATGGGTCTGAAGGATTTGTGATTTCGCTATACTTTGCTACCTTGATGTGTGCACACGCGGCACATGCGCAATCTGCCATTGGCAAGAACTGATACAACAAACAGGACTGATGCATCTGCCGCAGCACATGCCATGCCACTGCGGCCAGGGCCTTCAGGTCATCGTCTGCAAAGTGTGACTCGGATCGCGAGACTTCTCTGGGGTGGGGCGTTCCCATTGGCCAGGCTGCAGCATGCTGCAGTATGTCGGTGGATGGTGAACCGACCATGCTGATAAGCCCAATGGTTGTTGGCCCCAAAATGGCTTGTTAATGAATTATGTCAGCCCTGGATCAATAAACCCTTGCTTGGTTGATTGATAGGTGGTATCCCCTAAAAGCCTTGGCTTCGCATTGAAATTGGGGGGTTTCCCATCAGGGCCCGATGTGTTAGGTTCGTTTCCCCTGCCCTACAGGTATGGGATCCACGGTTACGAAGTGAGACCCGGACCATTTTTCACTGGCTGATGTTTGGGAGCGATAAGCCGCGCTAGGTGCGCCAGGGGTATCTCCCATTAAAAGGGAATGGTTTGGAGCTACCAGGAGTGTTCTAACATGGCCAATTTTTTCGTAATCAAGTTGGTTTGTAACTAAGTTAGGTGGGCTCATGACGAATTTTTCGCAATTAAGTGGGTTTGTAACTATGTCAGGTGGCCGGGCTATTGGGCGCTTCCTGAGTCGTAGGGAAGCCACGTTGGGGGCCCCTAGGATCGCAGAGAAGCTGCAATGCTTCAAGACTCAGAAGGAGGCTGGGACTGTGTTGTGAAGGGCACGCATGGCAGTCCCCAAATGACCAAAGTAGTCGAAGTGGTGGGATGTTCACCTTGGTATTCCCCAAATGACCAAAGAAGTCAGTCTACCAAAGTAGCCCCCAAATGGCCACAGATTGATGGCTTTGGCATGTTCTTCCTTTAGCAGACCCTCCCTCCCGAGAAGACAAAGCCAAATAGTATCACCGAGGATCGCTGGAGAAACTGGACACAACTGGATATATCGATATGCTGCCAGTTTCTCGTTTTCCGCTGCGGACTTTTCTAGATGGGGCCCCTCACACTGTCCGCTCGGGAAATCGCTAGTATTTTTTTGGGGGGGCATTCCCAAAAGATCCCGTAACGATTAACATTATATAACTTATAGCTGTATTCTACTATATCTGATCTGTGATCTTCTGCGTGTGTGCTCGAGACTATATTTATATTCATATATATATATATTTTTTTATTGTTTTTTAAAATATGCATATTGATAGATATGAATCACTTTTGTATGATTTTCCTGCAAACAGGTGGTGCCAAACAGACTGCAGTCATTTTCTATGGGTAAGGGCCCCATCGGGCTTAGATTTCTGAGCCATGCCACATAATACGGAGCTGTCCATGTTGGACCCACAACTTCCTAAGACCAACATGTTTACAAGGGAAACCGACGATTTTTTCCGTGGATACCTGTCTTGAACGTCTTCAGATTGTTTTGTAACTTCTGAAAATCAAATCAAAAAAAGCTATTAACTGATCGCCGCGTCAAACTTTAGTCCTCCACGAACCATAGTCCATTGACACAAGTGGAGATTGGTTAAAATAATCCAGCTAGAAAACAATGTTGGCATGCAGCATTATAGACATACGAAGTCATACTAATCCAGTCGATTAGTTGCTCCTATCCAGCCCGCGGTATGGGTCATCCCAAGGCCTAGTTGGATGACCCCGGGGATCATTCATACAAGAGTTACTTACCACAGTTGGTTCGCAAGGGTTATTGTTACGATCCTTAAGGGTTAGTGGTTGTTGGTCCACGATCCATTCAATCCGACACAAGTTCACGCATAGAACTGATAGGGATAGAACTGGTGGGTACAATATTAATACTAGTCGGTGAATAGCTGGGGGCTTACTTTATTTACTCAAGAAATCAGTTATGAGTTATGAGGGGCCAAAATAAAACCAAGGATACCATCCTGCAGTTAATTACCTGGCTTCACAAAGGTAGAATTAGTAAGCAGTAGAACTAGCAGCCAAGGTATGACGATGACAAATTGGTAAATATTGAAATGATATCACTACAAGGAGGGGCTCCCTAGTTGGCTAAAGATGATTTGTAACTAGGGTTAAGTAGGTGAACTACTAGGCAAATGGAAGATAACCTACTCTTATAAGCCATTTAACTAGTTAGAAGATGTTATAAGTAATTAGGTTAACCAGCTTGTCCAATGGCTTGTTAACCAACTTACAACGTTTGGGGGCCCCACCTTGTGGAAAGAAGACCCCGCGTCACGGTCGTCGAAGCCTTGGGGCAGGCCACGAGTCTGGCTGAGCTTAAAGCGCTGTGCAAGCGCATGGAGTCGTACCTGAAGGCCACTCGAAACACGGCACCGCACCGAGGTCGATCTGGTGAACCAGGAAAACCATTGGCAAAACCCATGGGAAACCATGCAAAACCCATGGCTTTACAGGAAAATCTCTTGAAAGCGACTGTTTGCCGATGGTTTTTCGGGTTGGTAAATTGTCGCTGACTTTTCAACGTCGTGATACTCCAAGGAATCAAACACCAGCTGTGGAAGTACGATGCACCTACAGTATGTATAGACTCATGTAACAATATCTAACATACATATTTGCATTCAATTGCAATGTTTGATCAATATATGATACAAATACATTTTCAAATGCGTATATTTGTGTGTGTGAACTTGTGAATGTTCTTTTGCTGTTGGTCCTTACCCTTTTCCGTGAGTCTGGGTTGGCGCTTCTGGATCTGTCAGGGCACGGCGGCAGAAGAACATGAAAGGCACTTGCAGGAGGCATGTGCGATGGTGGCGGCACCAGAGCAGACAGCTGTTGGGATATCCTTTGATGGTCGGTCATGATGGTTTGATGGTTGGTCTATAAACATTATGTTTATAGCTATATAGTTGATAGCTGGTTTGAAGCGTTTATAGCTGCTTGATAGCTGGTTTGAAGCTGGTTTACAATGGCTACAAGTGGTTATCTTGTAAATAGTAGGGCATAATATACAATTTGTGGTTAAACACCTGTTTTGGAGATCTTCAGCTGTTGAGCATTGCAGGGCTTTGGATGCTGATCGGTGTTCTGTACCAGATGCTTTCGATTTTTGATTGGCAGGTTTAGCGCATTATTGTGATAGAGATTATGGCAGATTTCCAGTTCTTACATGCATGCTTTGCATTGGGGGGTGGCCCGTCATCACCCGTCATTCCTCCCCAAGACGTTGTGGGTTGCAAAACATCCAGGGTTTTCACTATTCTTTTTCGAGGTCCTTGGCGAGATGAATGCCAAAGATGCAGAAATCCGCCATCTCACTGAGACCATCCAGGCTGACAGGGATGACTGGCTAAGGTTGGTGGACGGGTTGCAGCAGGTGGCTTCACATCGGGGCGTAGACACTACTCCGTGGCACGCTGAAGTCAGTTCGATCCAATTTTCGAGTTCATGATTTTGGGACAAAGAATTGGTTCTGCCATGTTTACTTGTTTGAGGGGGCATGGCTTTGGCTGTCTTCGTCCCAGTATCGTATTCGCAGCACATCTTCCAGCATGATCGCTATGAAGCCGTGCGCATTTGCTGCAAGATATGAAGCCGTCATGCTCCAATGACTCACCTGACTGAACTACTTAGTGCTTCCAAGATGAAGAAGGTGGTTCTTAAAGTGGGGGGTACCTTCAAATCATCCAGTGTATAAACAGTAAACTCTGTAAACCATCCATGACTTGGGGATTCCCAGTTTTGAGAAACACACCGAGGTTACAAAAATGAGTCCAACAAGAAAACACCACAACAAAGAAACCATATCACCATGCTCCTCCACTTGGCCATTTGTGTCCGCAAATTAAATTTTCATCCTCGTTGACTGGACTTCCTGATGCTCACTTGCATCGCATGGATCGGGTTTTCTGCTGTCTTTGTTGCAGAGTCCTCAGCCCAGTTCCCTCGTTGCCACTGATCAAAGTGGCCCCTTGGCATGCTCCCATCTGAACCATAGACCTTTGCCCTGGAGTATCCCTTTGCAGGGCCTAGCTCCAGGAAAGCTGCTTAAACAACCCTGACTGGTGCCCAAGCCATGGTTCTGGTGGTACACCAGCCAAGAGTTTCTCACATCTTTTCTATGCTGGCATATGTTGCTTGCATGGTGGCTACTTGGTGTAAGTGGATTATTGGCTTCTTAGTGGGGTTTAATGTTTAATAGTGGCCTGTTTCTTGCTTGTTCAGGGTAATGCTGTCTCAACAACCACGGTCAGTGGCTGCTTGAAAATGGCCAACCGCGGCTCTTACTGTGGCCTGTTTAAACCATTGATGACCTGTAGGACTGAAGTGAGAGGGGCGCCGAAGTCCTGATGAACTGACCCGTTAGCAGCCAAGTGTCACGAGCTTCCCGGCAGTCAGCCACTTCCTTGTGACTCGTGCAGGCCAACGCGGAGACGGCTGAAGAGCCAAGAGCCTAGCTGCGTCACTGGGCCCCTGGGGGTGTCCATGGGATGCGGCGCTGAGGGGGAAGAGAAAATTGCTGAAGACCATGGATGAGAAGGACATGTGGTGAAGGATTGTGCGCTTAGGAAACTCGATTTTGGGCATACAACCAACACTTGAGTGTCTCAGGGATCAAAACCCTTAGGGTTACGCTTGAACCAGGAAATTACAAGTGCATACTCTGCATGCAAAGCTGCCCAGAGGTGGAATCATGGAAAATCACAAATGATACGACTGACTGGCTGCAAAAAGGCTCTTTACTGGTAGAGGGATAGGATTAGCCCAGCCCTTTGTGATAAGATGGGTGGTGATTTGATAATATGGATCTCTTGCATTGCTGGGCGGACTGATTGTTTTCGGGCTTCAGAAATTATGGTGACAGCCCTTCCAGCATGGGCTAGAGTGTGAGGACAAGCTCCGTGACAGTATCCAGCGTGAGCTGGTAGAAACTCAGGCGATGAGCTTTGGAAGATGGAGAGTCTGGTCTTTTTCCATTGCAAATCAGTCTTTGTGGCAGTATTGTCCTTGAAGATTGGCCTCTGAAAAAACTCCTTCTAGAGAGAAACCATGTGCATCTGCCACTGCGCACACACAGACTTGAAACACATGTATATATGTAAACATTTCATCACATTCCTCTTGGCTGGTTGATCATTCCTACCATTAGCTGCTCTGATTGGCATTTCTATGTGCCGCCCCGAGGCAAAGCTTGAGTCCTCGCAGTTGAAACTGCAGGAAGTGACTCAACAGGTCTCCAAACTCAAGGCGGCCGGGGGACCAGCTGGATCTGCGTTTGGAGGTGCTCCCCTGTCCCAGGAAGCCGAGGCCCTCAAGCAGAGGGAACTCCACGCGCTTCAGAAAGAAAGGTGTGCTTGGCCGCGTGTTGTCCTGTGCTGGTCGTGGTTGTTACATGTTGTAGTACAACTGTTGTAGTGCAACTGGCAAGTGATGATCCCTGTGCCAGGAAGAAAGTGGTGCACTTTTCGCACAAGACGGAAGGGGGAACGGCCAATATCAAGGCCGCCCAGTCCTTGTGGCTGCTGGTGAGTTTTTTCCAGGCAAGCTTTGGAGGCCTTTGCTACAAGAAGCAAATTCTCTAATTCTTTGCTGCCTCACGCATCCCCTGGTTAGACGATTGTTCGTATTTTTCTGGTTTGTTGGATCAAAGTTGGATGCAGCTTTTGGATTTGTGGACCGCCAGTGGGATCTGACAGGATTTCTTCCATCACTATTTGCCCAAGCTGGTCTCGCACCTCAGCAAGGTCACTAGGGACCGCTTGCATGTGATTTGACAGTGTCCTTGACTTAGTTACCTCATGTTACCTCATGGGCAGGTCATCCTCAAACATCGGTCAGTTGAGTTGATGTTGGGTAGGGCTTTAGTTTTGGAGCACCCAATTCCAGATGATTGAAGTTTTGCAACATCATGTGCATGGATATAGAAACTCATTAAGTTACCCGAATGAACAGCAACAGGGCTTGAGGGCTGGCCATTTCAGACCTGGTTTGGTCTTCCTGCTGGGATGATGAGCTCTTACCCTCTGGCAATCTCGCATATCTAGCGTAGCGGCGCAGAGATGATGGACCCACCATTTGTAGATCAATCACTCGCCTACGGGGAATGGTGATGTTCCATTTCCACAGTACCGGAGTGCAGCCACCTGCCGGCAGAAGACTCGCTGGGAATCAGGAACTTCGAGATACGTCAATGCAGCAGCAGCTGATGGAGACCATTGACCTTCTTCAAAGGTGCCCCTGATGCTGGCACCATGTGCTTAGCATCGGCGCCGGCTGCCAAGTGGCAAAGGAAAATGGGTCATGTCAGTGCAACTATGTGCAAGTGCCCGCAACAAGAACCCCCCCGTTGTGTCCTTTCTAACCAGGTGGCCGGGGGTTCGGGGCAAGGGATCCTTGATATTTTTCGATTTGCGGTGCCAGGGACTATTCAGAGGCCGAAAAGAAACATCAGTCAGTGGCTGGGGGGCACAGCGTCTGGGAGGGTGGGGGATCGCAAATTGGACCGACAATGCTGAGGATGAGAGAATGATAAGCATCGGTATGTTTGTCCTTGAGCCTTGGTCCCTGCAAGAGGTCGACTAAAACGGTCACAAAATGTATAGTATCCATCTTAATCAATATGTTACCATGGATCATCCTTATCACCAACCACGACAACACCATCAACGTCAACCATCAACATCATCATCAACATCATCACCATCAACCATCGACACCGTTCGTCATCACATTATTTTGTTCGTGCTCGATTTAGCGCAAAGATGCCTCCGGCTTTGCAACCGAGATCAGCCGCGCGAAGAGCACCGAGCAGGAAATGGCTGACCTCAGCTCCAAAACCAGGAAGCCTTGAGCCCAGTGACCTGTGGTGGCCACGCTCCCCAACAGCTCACCTACAGCTGCATGGTTTGATCCCATCCACCGGGATCGTGTTGGTGTGTGTGTGTGTGGGACATCATTTTGATGGGTGGGGCTAGCCTGATCTAGCCTCAGATTTCGATAAAGATTCCACGACATTCTTACATACTTTTTCCCGGGCTTTCCAGGAATTGTGGTGCAAACCTATGACTTTGACCATGACAATTGCCATGAATATACGATTCGAATCAGCAATAGTGGGAGATCCGTATTCATGAGCTCCCCCCAGTTGACCATCTTCTGACCACTTGTAACCATGAGTAATTGTTTTTAACCACCAATAACCATCCAATAACCACTATAGATCACAGATATTAGCAAATGATGTAGTAGATTGCATTAGCAATTACCGGAAGATGGGTGGCTTTGAAATGTGGACGTCCGTAACGATTCTCCAAGCTATGGCTGGTTGGTGCTGTTCCTGTGCCGTCGTTGAGGCTGGAGCAGTGGAAGGCCGGGGGACGCTGGGGACGCTCATCTCAGGGAGCTGCCCTGTAAGGCACCAGGTCCGGTGCCACCGGTTGGCGCCGGATGCAGAACCGATGACCATGACCATATAAATTATCATCATAGACATAAAGATTTGAATTTTGAACAATTTGCTAGATACCACATTTTTGGAAATACCGTCCTTTTCAGGAAAATACCGTCTTTTTCTTAAGTACCATAAATTCATGGGTTTTAGCTTCTTCTGGTAGGCTAGACCTTGGAGAGATGGGTACATGAACCAAGTGAGGCAGATGTTGATTATACCAAGAAAATTGTTTATATCATCATATTCTACCTAGATCTACCTACTGAATTTAAAGAAATGAGTGTAGAGATGGTGCCTTGTAGAAATGAATCAAATGGTTAACATTGGTTAGCAAATGGTGGGTAGGCTATACTTTTGTTAAGATGCGACATCAATAAGCTATACCAAAGAGGGTGATCTACCAGCTATACCACAGTAGGGTCACAACGAAGCAACTTTATTGGTAGGTTGGCCCACTCTTTTTTGTACTTTTACTATACCATTGTGTCCATATTGCTATGGTCATGCTGGATAGTTATGCACCGTTCCTGCACACCACTGTGACTGAGGGGAGCGCCATTGCCCCCATGGTATCATGGCACAGGCCAGCTTAGAGGAGCAAAATGCAGCTCTTCAAGAACGTCTGGCAGAGCTTGAGAATGACATGGTGCGGCTTACGTTGCCGGGGGAGTGACTGGGATGATCCTCCGACATGTCATCCACCGGAGCTTCATCCTCGAAGCATGGCTGTTGGGAAGCTGCAGATAGGTGTGCCGGCTCAGGTGCAATTGCAGAGCAACTTCCTGGACGCCATCCACAAGGTGAGGAAGAGTTGTAGGGTCCGCAGCACCACTGGGCTTGACTCCGTTGCCAGGCCCCAGCCTACATTTCGCTGAGGGAGGAGCACGAGATCCTGAAATGCCGCAGCCTCAGCTGCACCAAGCCTTCGGGTGGCCATACAGGGCCTGGTTTGTTTGGGTGCTGCGATCTTGGAAACATCCGAGCCATCAACTTTCGATCAGTTTGGAGCTGCGAATCTGTATTGTTTTGGGGGTCACGTGGGGATGGGGTCATAGAAAGGTCGAACATCGTGGGGATTTGCCCACAAGCTTCTGCCAGGTGCAGTTGGTCATAGCTGAGGTGAGTGTGAGGGGATTTTAGTTCGTAGTCAGATGCTGCAAGCAGTGCTGGCCTCAGCCCGGTGATAAGTTAAAAGCCTGGAATCATGCAGCAGTTCGGGCACTTCTTTGGGGTTTCAGCATCTTTCCAGGGACCAGATTTCGTCCAACAGCACCCGATGTTGATTTCCATGCCAAGTTCTCGCACATGAATGGTGCTTCACCATCTTGAAGGAGCTTCCACGATTTCTAGGATCCCATTTCCCAGGAGCTCAACCGAAAAGATGAAGAAAAGGCTTGGACCTTGGAGACCCAGGTGGTGGTGGCCAGCATTGCTCGCCAGCTTCAGAGTAGCACGGCTTTCAAGTCTTCCATTTGCGAGTCTGAGCACCAGATGGTGGTTTCTCAAAACAGGTCTACCCCTACATCATGCTTTATTGACCAGCTATTCTAGTCATAAGCTAGCCATTTTGGTTTCCCCACCAATCATCCTTTATTAGCCAGTTATAGTCATAACCTGACCGTTTTAACCATTTTGGGTCCCCTATTTTGAGAAACCCCCAAATCAGCTGATTTTATATAGCCGTGTTCTTTTTTGGTGGCTCAAACCACTTTCGAGCTTACATTGCCATTGAAACCGTCCATTACGCCAGTCGCAGTTTATCCGTCATGAGCTGCCTCAAAGTGGTGTTTTTTACCTTAGCTGCTGTCGCTGCTGCGCAGGAGTGTCAGAATTGTGAGGCGGATGAACTGTAGCTTCTTCAAACAAAGGCTGGGGAGAATCAGACCAAGACTGTGGAGAATTTTGCCGACAGCAACAACAACAGCTTGGAGACTGACGGGAAGTTTACTGACTATGATGTGGAGAAGTTCCCCGACTTGTCCAAGATTTTGGGTGACGGAGGAGCCATCGCATCAGGCATTGGACAGGTGACCTCCAGGATGGGTGAGACACTCACAACTTTGGACAAGAAGCTGGAGAAGGAGGAGCTCATGTTCAACCAGACCATTCGCCAATTCAACATCGCTTGCAACGCCACAGCCTCGGTAAGCAGAAACGCGACCAAGTTCAAGGCACTGATTGGTGCAACAGTGGCGCGCTACATTCCGTTCTACCAGACGGCCATGGAACAGGTGACCACTACAATCAAGACCACCAAGGCGGTGGCTGCGTTGATCGGCCAGGAGGAGTTGACCACAAAGTTGGAGCAGCTGAACCAGACTGCCGTGGAGAAGCTGGGTGCAATGGCGGACTTCTCCCAGGACCTGGCCACAAAAGTGGCCAACACCGGGGTCGTACAACGACATCTCGGGAGACGTGAAGGGCAAGCTGAAGACCGTCGCTTCAACTGCCGACAGCTTCAGAGAAAGCTTCTTCGGAAATTTGGAGTCGGTCATGGACACCTTAGAGGCACCACTGCAGATGGCGGTGGGCGAGAAAGCGCAGAGGGACATCATGGAGATCAAGATGCAGGCCAAAAGCATGCTGACCGATTTGACAAAGTTCACTGCGATCGTGAGGGATGGCTTGACCAGTGCCGCAGATGGTGTCGACGTCCAGCACGTTACAGGAGGCAAGAATGGCTTTTTTGGCAAAATCTTCGGTGGGTTGTTCCGCTGATCTCCTTGCAGCTGATGACAAGCGACGCGCAAATGGTTTGCATCAGAAAGCTGTGAACAAATTCTTTCCGGAGGGGTCACCGACCCTTGGTGGTAGTTCCTTGCAGCAGGGAAAAGCGTTTCAAAGCTGAGAGGGGAAAAACAGCTCAGAGAAAATAGCATCTTTATTTATTCATTTATTTATCTATTATCTATTTGTTCATTTAATTTCATTTATTTGTTTATTTATTTGTTTGTTTATTTAATTCATTTACTATTTTTATTTGTTAATTAATTTATTTATTTGTTTATCCATTTATGTATTTATTTGTTTATTTGTTGAATATATTATATATATATATACATAGATAGTCAGCTGTGTGCTTTTTTGGGATGCTGAGCTCTTAGGCTCAGATGCAGGGGCAGCTTGAGGACGCGGAAGCCAGCAGTTGATCTTTTTGAAGGGAGGGTGAATGGTCGCTGGAGCCCAGAAACAGATGCTCACAACTGATGTGTTTCATTGGTTTTTTTGGGGCATCACACGTGAACCTTGGGCCGTGGCCCAGTCGTCCACCGCTGGGACCAGGGAGACCAGCTGCCAGGAGATGGATGGCAAGGTTGCTATGCTTGAGGATGAAATCAAAGACGTCCGAGCCGCGGGTTGTTTGACAGTCCCAGGGTGTGCTCCTGTTCCGGTCTAACGTGAACCACGGTCAGTGGTGTCTCCCTGTCTCCCCAGGAACCTTCAGGTTGTTTTGGGTTGGCTTCCCTTGTGCTCGACCACTTTGTCAGCTCGAAAGTCCCCCAAGTTCCTTTTTCTCACTTCCCTCTGTTCCATGATGATGACGTGTAATGACCATCATACGGTGGTTTCTCAATATGAGAGACTCCAAGAATCGTTGGTCTAAGATGGTTTATAGGATTTGTTGATACAGAGGATGATTTTTTTGGGTACCCCTACGTACGAAAGCACCATTTGCCTGGAAACCACAATAATGAAAATTCATGACATTAAAAATAAACATTTAGTTGATCAAGTTGATGACCCATATCATCCCAGCAAATTTTGCTCCAACGTTAGGCCAGTGCCACGGTTGGTCTCATTGCACCTGAGGTGGCCGCCAGCCAACTCCACCCAACGCAGGCGATGCAGTACCATGTGAGCCATGGCCCGCTTTAAACAAAGAGGGATAGGAAAGGAAGAAACATACAAATTAATAATGTAGATGTACACAAGGTATTATTTCATAGTAGTACAACAACTTGAGAATCATGACAATGATAATAATAATTAATAATCATACTCATTTAATACAGATTTAGGTATGCAAGTTCAACTCTCTCACGGCTGAAGAGAAACAGGCCGCCGGTGTTAATTTTCAAGTTGCTAGGATTTCAGGTTTAAAGAAAATAGCATCGAAAGAAGTAGTTTGCACCTTGTTGAAGGCTTTTTGGGAAACAAGTTGACCAATTTGGAAAAATCACTAACGTCTGACCAAGTTGACCAAATTTTGACCAACTTCTGACCAACTTCCAAAGCAGAACCAACCTTTTCAACAAGCTTGACTTACGTAACACTTTTTTTTACATCTTTTAAAGCAAAAGACTCAATTTCTGCGTATATTTGGTGGTTTTGTTGGACTTATTTTGTGGTTTTTGGTGTATTTTGGTGTAAAAAAAGGGGGGGTCATTTAGGGTTGCGAGCAAGATCAAAACAACATTAAATGAACCCCGTCCATTTTTGGCAATCTGGGCCCATGTTAGGCGCATATCGGAGCTATCTTGAGCCAAGTTGGACCCATGTTAGGCCAACATTGGGTCTATTTGAGCCAATCTGGGCCCATGTTAGGCCCACATGGGCCGAAAAAGAGGGGTTCATTTAGGGTTGTGAGCTTGACTAAAAACAGATTAAATGAACCCCGTCCATTTTTGGCAATCTGGGCCCATGTTAGGCGCATATTGGGGCTGGGACATAATAGGGCTGCTTCTATTAGGGAATCTTGGGCAACATGGTACGTGGGATTGCGGTCTCTTACCTCTTTTACTGACTTGAGGAAAACTTGGAAAAAGCATCAGCTTCCGACAAAAATCACCAATTTCAGAAAACATCACCAACTTCGGGAACAATCACCAACTTGAAGAAACAAATCACCAACTTCAGGGAAATATCACCAACTTCAGCAAAAAGCACCAACTAAAGTAAAAAAACAAGCAACTTCAAGAAACATCACCAACTTTGGAAAAATCACCAACTAGGAAAAATCAAAAATCACCAACTTTAGGAAACAATCACCAACTTCAGGGAAAAATCACCAACTTGAAGAAACCATCGCCAACTTCATGGAAAAATCACCAACTTGATGAAAAATCACCAACTTAAGGGAAAACCAATCATCATCAACTTGAACAACAGATCACAAACTTCGGGGGAAAATCACCAACTTCACGTAAAAATTGCCAACTTCAGAGAAAAATCACCAACTTGAAGAAGCATCATCCACTTCAGAAAAAATCATCAACTTCAAGAAAACAAAGTCAACTTCGGGAAAAATCACCAACTTTAAGAAACATCACCAACTTGAGGAAAACATCACCAACTTCAAGAAACAAATCAAAAAATCACCAACTTCACGTAAAAATCACCAACTTCAAGAACAATCACCAACTTGAGGAAAAAATCACCAACTTCAAGAAACAAATCAAAAAATCATCAACTTCGGGAAAAATCACCAACTTCAGGGAAAAATCACCAACTTTAGGAAACAATCACCAACTTCAGAGAAAAATCACCAACTTGATGAAAAATCACCAACTTAAGGGAAAACCAATCATCACCAACTTGAACAACAGATCACAAACTTCAGGGGAAAATCACCAACTTCACGTAAAAATTGCCAACTTCAGCAAAAATCACCGACTAATGTAAAAAAAAGCAACTTCAGGAAACATCACCAACTTCAGAAAAAATCACTAACTAGGAAAAATCAAAAATCATCAACTTCAGGGAAAAATCACCAACTTCAAGAAAAATCACCAACTTGAGGAAAAAATTACCAACTTCAAGAAAAAACAAAAAATCGCCAACTTCTTAACAACTTTACCAACTGGAGACCAAGGTTTGACCGACTTATGATAGTTTCACCAAAGTCTGACATAATTGACCCACTGAATTAAGTTATTACCAATTTATGATTTGACATTTGCATTGTCAATGCTGGAAGAAAAGTAGATTCCAGAAAAAAAAAACTTGCGACAACACTTGCGAAAGGCACAGGAAAAATATGCTGAGACGGCTCAACTGCAATGATTGGCTGGATGCAACGAGTTTAGAATTTACCATCACAAGAAGTAGTTCAGCCCAATCCGATCAGTCTAGTTGATTTTGCGTAGGGGGTAACTCAAAAAGGTAGCTGAAACCACTTGTTGGCTCCTTAAAACGGTGCAACTTGAAGGTTAACAGCCGTCGCCATCCGCCGCCGATCTTTGTGGTGCCGCATGGCATTTAGTACAGTACATATTGTATTATTTGATAGTAGTACAATAAGTGAACAATAATGATAACCATGATGAAAAACAACAATGATGATGGCAACAATAACAACAATCACATACA
The DNA here is from genome assembly GCA_009767595.1 of Symbiodinium kawagutii. Taxonomy (NCBI): domain Eukaryota; class Dinophyceae; order Suessiales; family Symbiodiniaceae; genus Symbiodinium; species Symbiodinium kawagutii. Next base: position 20,856 of record VSDK01022962.1, read on the forward strand.
ATCACAGTAACAGTAATAGTGCTGATGATATGGCTTTGACAAATTACAATTGATGACATGCATGTATATATGTATATATCTGAAAGAGTTGATGTTGGAGTGTACGGTTTCATTTCTAGGGGTTCTGGCTGTTAGAGGGATTGGAAACAGATGGACACATTATCAGCTCAGTGCCATTAAAGTTGAATGATGAATGCGATTGCTGTAGTTGTAGGATGATACGACAGGCTTTTCTGAATGTCACATCCGGTGATTTCTTCATTTACAGCAGATGGCGAAATATTATATAATCAGTATAGAACTTTGGATACATCCAAATGAGAGAATTATCGTGACATGGCACTAGGCTCTGCGGGCAAGCCATGATTTGCACAAGACGTGGCCATAGGCGCAAAAGTATGAACAACATTATCATGCCCAACCAGCCGTGCAAGTGATAATATCCGGTCCAAACATGGGAAACCCACACAGGGGGCACAAAAGCAACATTACTTGTTTCGAGTGTGGGAAACTGTGATGACAACTAAGCTGCTTTGCGGAAAAACTCAACCGATCAGATCTGATTAGCATATTGATGTACATTGCTATATATGCTTGGTCAGGAGGTGCGAGGTCTTGAATCATGCCCATACGGTTCTTTCGGGCGTTTTGTTGGGTGTAGAAAATTGATGAAAATCGGAGGAGATTTTGAGCAGCATACAAGTTGCTGCTGGCTTTGAACAGTGATCGAAGTCATGCCATGGATTGCCACAGAGAATCATGGCAGCAACTGCTCGATGATCCATGATGATCCATGAAGCCACGAGGTTGCGCAACTTCGGGCAGATTTGAAGAGGACAAGGCACGAGTGTGAGGCCGGAGCTTGAGTGTCCAACAGGTGGCATGCACCAAACATTTCCCTACCATGGATCCACTCATGGAGTCTCGAGCTTGTCAAGTACAGGGCTATGCCAAACAACAAAAATGTGTAGGCATCTGTAGGTGAACATCCCGTGAAATACAATTTTTGGATTTCCACCAGGGGAAAACAATTGTGAGCAACTTTGACCACCAACCGCCACTTGCAGAGATGCTAGTGCTTTGACCTATGGCCCCCACACCCGGCGAAGGCTCTCACAAACACGAACGAGGCTTTGAGGAAGACAATGGCGGCACTTCAAGAGAAGCACCGCCCCCAGCGCGGAAGCTGGTTGCCAGACCTGCTTCTAACAGCTAGTTGGGCAAGATCATCAGTGTAACTCGTTGGGAAAAACCAGCGGATGATTCACGGAACCAGTTATCCAACCAGTTTGGTTGCAACTCACTAACAGGGTGTTTCTCAAAATAGGGGACCCAACAGTTGTCATCCGCTTTACTAGCCATTTATTATAAAGAAACCACCAGCAAATGGTTATAGCGAATTGGGTGAGTGCTCCAACTCGGACTTGGGAGTTGCAGATGGCAAAATGCGTGTTGCTTGCCGGCAAGGGGCTGTGACAGGTCGAACTAGTGCAATGACCAAAGTGATTGAGCATTTGACTTCACTGGATTGATTGGATGCTTACGTTTAAGAATCTGTTTGTGGATGTTTCTGGATTTTATGCCCCGAGAAATTATGTGGAAATGAGGCGGGGAACCAGCCTAGGAAATGCCAAGAATCGTCCTTTGAAGAAAGCGCACCAAAGTGTCCAGCAGTTCCCTCCTGCGATGCAAGCAGGACATTTGTAGGTGTTTCACCCCTGTCGCCATGCTCGGCGCGCATGAAGCTGCCAGGGAAATTCCCTCCAAAGCCATGAAGCACCAGCAGCGCGTCGTCGTTGGCCCAATGGTTTTTACATCGGACTTTGACAGCGGCAATATGGGTTTGGTGGCACTGAAACCCGATGAGTCTGAGAGCGAGGCAGACAGATCTGGTGCGCAGGGCGGGGTGTTCGAGTACATCATCGACGTGGCCCCAGACGGCGGAACTCTGCACGAGACAGGCTTTAAGAGCTGGTTTTTCTTTGGCCTGTCAGTGGCTGAGCCTGTTGAGCTGGTGCATAGTGAGCATAGCGAGCCTAGTGAGCCAGGCAGGGAAAGACGTAGGATTTCTGTCATGTCATGGGAAAATGGAGGAAATGCCCTGACAACATCCCCAACCCAACCCATGCAAGCCCCAGCCCCAGGTGAAGGAAATGAAGTCGACCCAGATCCGCCAGCCCTGCCGACGATCCCAGAAGAGGTGCCCATGTATCTCACCGTGCGCAACATGAACAATCACACCAAGTTGTACAGCGATGGCTACCGACCTTGGTGTAAGAAACCTGGAGATGCCTGGAGACGTTTGCCAGATAGCCCGCAGCTGGACTTTTCAATGGTCCGAGAGCTGGACAACTTTGGTATCAGATGGCGGCATGAAGCAAAACGCGGCGCTGGCACCACTTACTTTGCATTTTGCGCACCATATAGCTACCTCGACTGTCAGGGCCTACTGCAGGATTGGGTACGTAGTTCCGATAGATTTTTGTTGTGAACCAACTCTATCCCTCTCTCTATCAACCTTTTTCTATGATCGGCCCTTCAGATCTGTTTGCTTCCTTGATTTTGTATGATTTTAAGCTGATACTTTATTCATTTTTTTCTTAGATTTCCTAGCAACATACATGATCTTTGTCTTGTGAACGTTTCGTCGGTTCCACAAACCCTCCAAGCCTCACAAGGAGTTGGAGGAGGCCTTTGCTGAAACGGTCTATGCTTGGCCGGATCCCCAGGTGCCGCTGCGAAACCTGTCGCGATCCATCAATGACCGTTACTTCCCGCGGGCCGGAACTGGTCTGCTCTTTCGACGACAGTTGCTGCACCGGTCCCTGCAGGGACGACGAATCGATCTATTGACCATTAGCAGCATGCCACGCAGCAAGAGTGAGGAAGAGCCAGATATCCTTCCTCAAGACTTGCCATGTGCCACTAAGAGCAACTGTCCAAAGTTTGGGGACCGGCCGATCATCTTCATTTCAGCTCGCGTTCACCCGGGTGAAACGCCGGGGCAATTTGTGTTCTTAGGTGCTTTGAGATTCTTGCTGTCTGATGACCCCAGGGCAATCGCTCTGAGAGAGAGTTTCCAGTTCAAGATGATTCCCATTCTCAATCCCGATGGTGTGGCCTGTGGCCACTACCGCACCAATACTCTGGGTCTCAACCTGAATCGGCATTATGATAAGCCAGAAATACAGAGTCACGAAGCCATTTGGGCCGTGAAGAGGTGTTTATCCTTGTGGTCCAAGCAGAGCCGATTGCTGTTCTACCTGGACTTGCACGGTCATGCTTCAAAGCGCGGTTGCTTCCTGTTTGCTAACCGAATGGCAGGTCCAGGGCAAGGGTGGAACTCAGGATATGCGCGTGTCTTCCAATTGAATTCCCCTCACTTTGACATGGAACAGTGTGAGTTCGGAGATGATTTTGAGAAAGAGTTCCGGGAGGGCATTGGGAAGCATGGCTCCGGCCGCGTTGCCATCCACCGTGATTGCCGACTTTGCAACGCGTACACCTTGGAGTGCAACTACAACAGAGGCCGAATGTCGCGCCCGATTGCGTGCCCTAAGGGCCTCATTGGAGCCGATTCACCTGCTGCGGAGGTCTTTGGAGAGGACAGCAGGGGGGTCAGTGTGTGGCAGCTCCCCATTGGCCAAAATGATTCAACATGATTCAACCATAGGATTTCGGAGAATAGGGGTAGGCAACACATGATTCAACAGGATTCCAACCGATGATTCATGATGATTCAACCACGGTCATCATTGTTCATTCAGATTTCGGAGATAGGTGTAGGCAGTCGCATGCAATAGTAGATTGATCTTGGTACCTAGTCATGCGAGCAATGAGAGCAGAATGTCCTGTATAGTTGCTGCGTGCTGTAAAGTCGTGTGGACACAAATTCATGGATCATGGGCTCTTCCAGTTCAGGATATTTCAGGCATATTTAGGCTTTTTTGTTTGATATCGCCGTACAGTGTGTTGAGCATTGCATTGTATGGCCGTGTGGCGATACGTGCGTGCTAATTATTTCTCGAACAACTACCAGGCACACTGATGGACTGCAGTAACCAACTGTGAACCAAGCCCCATGTTGATGGTGGGAAGAAGTGAATGGGATCTACGATTTGTTCTGAGATCAAAGCCGCTGCTTTACCCACTATATATATAGATATAATTAGATATATATGCTGATCAATCCGATTAATCCCTCCATCCACTTGCTGAAGCACTCCAAATTGATCTGAGCAGGCCTAGGATATTTCGTTTTGGATTCTTCCTATGTTTGCAAGAATCTTGCAATTTTTGGGCGAAACAATCCGAAAAGTAAGGAGAAAGCCTCCAGTTTTTGCGGAAGCTTTGTCGCCATCGCATTTTTAAAACCTGGACCGCCTTGCTGTGGGTCCCTTTTCCGAGCAACGCTTCACGGATGCAAGCGCAAAGCTCAACACCAACTGGGTCAGTGTGGCCAACGGCCAAGAACAGGGGTCGAACCAACAATAAGAACATGACTGGTTGGTGGTTTCAACCGATCTTTCCCCCAAATAGTAACAAATTATTGGTTGGTTGACTGAGTTTTCGTAAAGGAAGCCACCATCCAGACAAATTTTCCAAGAATTCGGTCAATTGATGTCAATTGTGTCGCAGCTTATGTTGCTGTGCCACGGAGCCAGCTCGCACGACTGTGGGCCCAGATTGCATGAAACTCGTGCCAGGAGCCTGTTCCATACGATCAAGGGACTTGGGCACAAGTTGGCGAGGCTTCCTGCATCAGCATCCTGGATCTGTTTGGACACAACTGCCACAGTCGGCTGCCCAACAACGGAACGCGCCACACCTCCTTGCAGAGCTTGCTGGGTTCCACCATTCGGCCACGGACGGGGCGGACCACCCATGTGCTCTGGATTTGGAAAGTTGTGTGTCTTTTTTTTCCTTCGTCCCAGTCTTCGAATCATTCATGGTGAATGGTGATTCTCATGGCCGGCTGGTGGTTTCAATATCTTTCAGTCATCATGGCCCGGCCATGTGGGGTAATGTAATGTAATGCAATGTAATGTAATGCGTGCAATGAAGAGGGAGGCCGTCACTGGTCACCGATTCTTATATCCAGCACGCTGATCAATCCTTTCTTGGCGATGCAAGATGATGCAAGATGCAATGAATTCTTATTGACCAAGCTGGCAAGAGCAATAACATGATTCAATCTGTTAAGTAACACCTATGTGAAAGCAAACTAGGGAAACTAATGATTCAAACAAGAAAAAGACACTATGAAACACACTGATGTTATGACATGTTATGACGAAATGTTGTGAAAAACTGCGTGCTGGAACTGCTGGGCAGCACCAACGCTATGCCCAGGTGAAGGATGTGGTTCCGCAGGGCGTGGCGCTGAGTCCGGAAGATGTGGCGGCCCGCGAGCGGCCCTGCTGGCG
>VSDK01022962.1:26434-28934 GCA_009767595.1 Symbiodinium kawagutii
AGACGGCCGCCTGCGGCGCCGAGCGCCCAGCCGGGAGGGATCCAAGGTGGCCAGGGAGGCGCAGGAGGAGCCCAAGGAGGTGCCACGCGAAGGCGAAGAGGCGCCCAGAGGGAAGGAGTTTCGACGTTTAATAGCTGGTTAATCAATGATATCAATAACAAATTGTTAATAATGACTATTGGTTAATCCATCCAATCCATTCATATTAATGGGTTGGTCAATGTTAACAAATTATGAATAAGAATGATTAATGGGTGGATCCATGGCTGATTGTTGATAATGACTATTGGTTAATCCATCCAACCCATCCAATCCATTCAAGGATTGTTTTAGCTACATTATTCAGCTTTTCACCCGGAGGATTCAGGAGGTGTTCAGGGGGTTCGGGATGGCCTGTCCTCCAGGACAGCCGTTGCAAAGAGCTGCGGATTGCCGGTGCCAGGGCTGTGCCACGCCCATCTTCGGTGAAGGCAACGGGCCGAGGGGCCCCGCAGGTGCTGCCTGCACCTGGGCCCTGGAAACTGGAGCGCTTGCTGTCTGCAAAGGCCAGGGAGTCACTGAAGGACCGGGCTCAGGAACGGTCAGGAGATCAGAACTTGAGCATAGGCCTTGGTGCACCAGGTTGAGAACGTCGAGTTGGATATGGCGAAAAGATCAAGTAGATGCGTTTTCGACGGGTTAGGTGATTCTGGATTCGGTGTAGGTTGGACTAGATGCAGGATCATATAGATAGCTGGAGGATGATAGAGGGTGATAGAGGGATGGATGAATGATGAAATCGTTCTAAATAAGGTTTTGAGTGGCTTAGGCTAAATGCGCGCAAATGTAGCCAGATGGTAAGCACCAACAAGGGGGATACCCACCCTCATCATCCAGCTGTTCTACTGCTCCATCATGTGAGCCTGAAAGGAAAATCACCAACTGCTTCTAGTGCAACACCTGATATTCATTGATATTCCATGTATTTGATATGGATCTCCCTCATGTCTGGTAGATCATTTTGTAGATCATGTCATGGTAGATCATCTGGATCTATCTGGTGGTTTTTCAAAATAGGGTGCCCCTAAATCATCGTTTATCAACCATTTCTAGTAACAAACCAATGATGTTGGGGGCATCTGGTAGATCATCTGATCGATCCCCCAGGGCCCACCTGGGTTCTTCGCAGGATCCCTTGGCTTTCGATGTCAAGCCCCCGGATCCCCATCCAGCCCTGGCGCTTCGGCGCCGGCGCACCCTGTCCAGTGACCCTGTCCGGAAGGCGCACCGTGGAGAGGATGCCAAAGCGCAGCCTCAAGAGGCCACAAGAAGAGCTTGTAGAGCTTAGATAGTTTAGATGACCCAGCTTCTGAATAGAGGACTTAGCATTGACGAAGCGCTTCTTCATGTTTTTTCTTTGGTCCTTCCGTTTCGTGGTTTTGAAAAGCGTCTCTTTGGATGTTCCGAATCATGTTTTTCAGAGAGTCCCTGCTAAGGGAGGACCAATCTGTAAGTTGTGCCATTGGTACCTGTCCGACTTAGCAGCATTTGAGGGTTGTTTGAAACCACTGGCCCGGAAGCAACTTAGACGGTTGGGGAGCTAGAGCAAAAGGCTCTGGTCGCCCGCTGACCACTGAGCCTCTCCGGCAAAAGGGCTGCAACCCGTGGCACTGAACCATTGGAGCAGCTCATATGGGTTTGTAGTTTTCGGGTGTGCGTGCGCCCAGCAGTAGCGTCATAGTGTACATGACCATGAGCCAGTGCGAGCCTTGGTACCTTCGACCGCCTAACTTCCATTTTTGATTCGCCAGTTTTGCGGGGTGTCAGAAAATTGCCACTAATTAGCATTTAGGACAAGCCGGAGTGAGGCGACAAAAAAAGAAACAGCCACCGTTTGATGTCCAGCTGATAAGGCTGGAGAAGCCGACAGAAGGCGAGGACACTCTGCCTGAAGAGGTGCCAACCAGTGGCTGTTAGGGGGGGGCCTGCGGGGCCATATTATGCGCCTTTGTTATTCTGGGAAACCAAAGTGCGCTAGAGCTTAGTCCATCAACAGCGAAGCTTACTTAAGCAGCAATCATCAACAGCCGGCTTCATAATCAATATACTTCGTGGCAAATGCTTGCACATTTGCCATGCGAATCCGTTTTCAGAGGGCTTCATTTGAAGGGAGCGACTGTGGACCGCCAGGGCTGTTGCATGGTCTGCAAGTTTCTCCGTGTAGGTATGTATGAGATCCATACTGTACATGCTTTTCAGTTGTATAGCCCTTTCGAGCTGCACCGCGCCCGAGAAAAAACATGCTGTTCATGATTAAAAAACAGCCATAAGGGTACCTTGAAGGCAGGTCTATATTGAATTGGTAGATCCATTACCCATTTCACCAGCTTTTCAATTATGACCAAATTGAAGGTGGCTTCTTGCTATGGACCTAGCATTTGCTGCACATGCGCATCACGTGATCCCGAAGTCGTTCGTGACTCCCATGATTCACATCTACTGCATGCCAGTCAGTCACTTC
>VSDK01022962.1:33934-50819 GCA_009767595.1 Symbiodinium kawagutii
CATGGTGGTTAGTTAGCCCCAACGGTGCTTGGTTAGCCTGTGAATAAAGGTTTGTCAACCGCGGATAATTAACCGACGGCTGGTGGTGGTTATAGATGTGATGGTTGGATGATAGTCGATACACACAGCCGTGAATGAAGTACTGATGATCATTAGGAATGGTCAGAATGGTAATCAAATTCTGTTTAAAGGTAGTTCTCTCTGAGGGACTGCTACATACGCAATTGTCCTTGGTTGATCACGGTGGTGGCTTCTGGTGTTCAACAATTTTTCACAAAAACATGATGCTTGACATGACAAAGGCACATTTTTTCACAATGACATTTTTTCACAATGGACAATAGGCTCCAGGGTATCGTAAATGGTTCATGGCGTGTTCCATGTTGCTGGATGCGCAAGCATTGAAAATAGTACTAACGTACAGGCTATCCGGGAGGAACCTTTCTTGGCTCGGCTCATGTTCAGATTGGTATCTGATGTACTATGACACGTCTCCGAAGAATCGCCTCAACTTGTGCAGTCATGGGCTGGGCTCTGAACCAATGATTTGGCCCCTCAGCCATGAATGTTTGGAGTTCACCAGCTTTTTTCGTAAGGGTGCTTAATTTCGGGGATATTCAGAGGGTCAAACCATGCGTGCATGAGCATAAGTCAGGGATATTCAGAGGGAATTTTGTGGCAAGGGGCCCTGCCGCCTGACTGGGGGATTCACCTTTTGCAGGGAGTTGGCATACGACCCTCTGACAAGTGAATGTGATGCAGAAGTTCATGTCCTTTTTTCGGCGGCATTGCCACTGGTGAAGCTCAGGTGACCCCCAAATCGCACGACTTTGCGGAGCTTTCAAACATAGTGTCTGAGATCGTACCCAGGAGCCGACTCCCTGGAATCCCACATGCAAACTGCAACATGGTGGGCAAACATTCCCTGAATGTTTGGCAAAGGTTGCTGAAAGAATTGGTTTGCACTGCTCAGCCGTCCAACTTCTTCTAGATCATTTTCCAACACGGCGATTGCCCCATGGGCCAAGCTGCAAAGCCTCCAGTGGTTCTGACCTCGAGCCGAGTGCCAGGAGCCAACACCATCACGTCTCACCTGTGGCTACGGGTCACTCTCGGCCTCCCAGCCTCAGGCGGATGGGGGGGGTACCCGAGGAGACCAACAAAGGCAGTTGGCAGGTCGTTTTACATGTTGGGTGGACGTCCCATTGATGGAGGGATCCATAGAAATCTACAAGTCATGTTTGAAGGTAATTAAATCGGCACCTGTTCTGTGGCTCGTTTCATTAATACGGGTTTCCCATGATCTCCATGATGATTCTTTTTTGCATCCCAGTTTTTCCACGTGAAAGTCCAAGGTGTTTGTGCCACATGGCAATTGCCCCCGCCCGGTGATCTTCAAAGCGGTTTGTCTCAGTACACCGTAGCAGGTCCGGTGCTTGCTCGCGCTTTGGGACCGAGTCCCCCTCCGCGACTGGGCAGTGAAGCGCTCATGCCAGAGTGAAATGGGGACCCCCAAGCCAAGGAGAAATGATCCTTTTACCGGGCAATCCACCGCCTTTGTGTTCAGGCATGGGTGAAACCCACGTGACCAGAGTACTGGACTGGTTGTCAGCCAAGCAAGGGGCATTCTCAGCATCCCAAAAGGGTGACCAATGTCATTTTTGGTGTGGCACTATTGCTTCTCCCAGGAATGGCGTACGGAAGGAACCACTATTGTTATGATGATATTTTTAGCATTTTTAAGCGGAACTGGGATACCACTGACTCTTGGGCTTGATGAAATTGAACCAGTTGGTAAGTTGGTTGGTTGAAAGATGGGGAAAGTGAACCGCGGACAGATCGTATAACCCCAGGTTCCAGGTGCAGTCTGGCATGATTCCCACCTGGCTGTGCATAGCCTCGCGCAGATTCTAGATCCCAGATACTTTCTCCCAGATACTCCACGTATAACATACTTATGTAACACAAACCTAGGTCATGGGTGAATCTTGGGATATATATATATATATATATTAGATATCCACTACCAATGGAGCACTTGAATTTGACTAGTTTTGAGGTGGCAGGTCAAAATTCAAGGCTACATTCTTCCATGTTGTCCTTTCTCTTTGGGCACCAAGCCAGGTGAAGGTTTATCGGGCCTTCTTCCCATGACAAACACTCCATGAAGGATACAGTACATTTCCCTACGTTTACCTATGCAAAATGTGCTCTAAATGTATAAGTAAATGCTCCATACCTGGAGTACCTGGCGATGGCTGCCACGTAATTTGCCAGGCTGGAACAACTGGTCCCAGTGTTGATTTCAGCGGGGGGAGACGGACCAAGGCTGTCACTTTAACTCCCATCTCGGGCACTGTTCCGGCCATGGCGAAGGGGCCGTTAGCGTCCTTTGGGAAAGAAATATCCAAGGGCCCTCCCTAGTAAGTAAATGCAGCTAGTAGATGCTAGTAGCGCCAAATGATAGTATATGATACTAGGTGATTCATTGGTGGAATGAAATGATGCACGGCCAATACGCTACCTATCCACAAACTAAGTCACTTCAATGACTTGATGACCAATGATTAATTACCTATAAACATCCACAACAAATGATGCCACACGCAGGAGAAAACCCAGATGCCTTACACGATACGGCCCTGGATGATAGGCCATGATTGGCGTCCTGCCGCGAAGGCACCGTGGCCCGGTGGCACCTCAGGCCTTCTCTCCTCGGCTTCAGCGCGAAACCACGCCCGAGGTGAAGACTCCGAGGCTTCCGCGCGCCGACGCCGAGTTGAGGGGCTGGCATGGGAGCTGTGACTTCTCAAGGCAGGGGGGTACCTCCAAATCATCTTTGTTGTTCAAGAAACGACAATAAGCCATCCATTTTTAGGTAATAAGCCATAATAAACCATTTTGAGTAATAAACCAACCATTTATGATCCATCTTTCGTAAGCTACAAGAATGCGTTTTGTGGTTTTATCATTTTAGTAATCAACCAGAAGATCAGAACAAACCATCCACTTTTGGGGCCCCCCTATTTTGAGAAACCACCGTGTAGGTATGGTAATGGTAATGTATGAGACTAGTGATGGTGCAGTGATGGCAAGGGTGATGCAATAATGTGATGACAGAGTAATAGCAGTAGTAGTGTGTATCATGTAATAGTGATGGTAATGTATCGCCCTAGTAGTGTGCAATATTTACTAGCATTAGTAGCAGAAGCCATAGTGATAGCATACCACAATATGATTCACAAAAGATGCATGCCAGCAAACAGAAAAAACTTGGCAAAGTGAACAGAATCTAGTACAATTGATGTTTGATATCACATCTTCCATTGGTTTCTCCAAGCTCCACAGCTCCGGAGGGCCAGCCTTGGCCAGGCTCCCCTCGGATGGAACAGATCCACCCGCCAAGCGCGGAAACTTCGCAGCTGGGTCGCAACGGAATCGCTGCTCTTGAGACTGGCAGCCCCCATGGGGAGTGGTACCCCGCAGTTGGTCAACTTAGCTTTGCTCACCAGGGTGACTACCAGCTAGGGTTGATATAAGTTGGGTTGAAATCAACGGATGTAAGCAGGTGGGTATATACCACTCTGGTACTTTTGGAGGAAGATGCTGAGACTTCCACCTGTTGACTACCGCGAGTATTGACATGTTTCACCCCTTGGAGAACCAAAAGTTGTCCCAGTGCTGAGGCGGAGGCGGTGGCTGAGTTGCAGGCGGAAAACCAACGATCCAGGTGGGGGAGCCCCTTGCCGCCAGCAGCGTTTCGAGGGTGTGAGGGATCCTTGCAGTCAACTGAGTCATTTTCAGCAATGTGGTACCCCCAATAGTCCTCACTTAAGCTCAGTTGCTTCACCTGCCGGTGGCAGGTCTATGTTTCCAGTGTCTACTGTTGAAAGTTTCCCACCGTGTAACAACATGTTCATTAGAGATGGCCTAGAAGTGAACGCAGCTCGCGCGCGCACCCCCTCGCAGCTTCTGCGATCATGATAGCTAGACCATTGAAGACCCATGCTGCTGGTCAATTCCTAGAGGTTTTGCTTGGTTCAGCGCTTTAGAATGGGGGATCCAGCTTTCAATGAACACATAGACCCCCTTGAACCCCTTGAATATCCTATGATCATAAAGCAGATGAAGAAGATTCTAGAACCACCAGAATATTCAAATCCTATAGTATCCCAAATCACCCCCTATATGCTTACACGAGCTTTAATCCCATTACTAACCATAGTTAATCATAGAAAATCCCATGGTTTCCCAGTATTAACCATTATTAAGCGTTGCTAACCCATAGTATCCCATAAGGTTGAGGCTTGGTAGAGCAAATGCCCTCGTAAACCCATAGTATCCCATAATCCCTCCTATGCTTAGGGTCAATCACCAGCTGCCATCAGGCCGCCATCGGCGGGGGACGTCAAGGGCGGTAGCAGTGAAGGGCGAACGACGCCAGTGGTTGGGACGCTGAGGTGTGGAGCTTGCGCAGCGTGGGCCATGGGGTGGTGGTACCTGTGTGGGTAGATCGGTTGGTTGATGACCCGCCTAAAGGATATATCATGTTTGCATCTACCCTAATTGGTAGGTAATTGCCATGGTTATAAGTGAAGTTGACTAACACCACTGTGTACTTGTGGATGCCTTCCAAGCTCAAGTGGCCGGCCTTGCAAGCTGTGACGATGAAATTGGTGGGCTTTGAGCTGGCCACTGGTGCTATGACGTGCTATGCCTTGCTGGCGTGCAGGAACATCTTCGACCCAAAAGCCAAGGATGAGGAGTTACCGCGGTCCTTGCCTGAGCTCGGCGCTGTGAGGATTGACACCGCTCCCTAAAGTAGGATAAAGTAGGCTTCCACATCTCCGGAGATCCTGCTGTTCACAGCACTGTCATGTTTTGGATTGTGAGGTCACAGGATGCTGTCATTGACAGAGTCGACTGAACTTAAATGGGTCGACTTGCAAGAAAACATTCCGCTAGACTTGTGGTTTCCCCTCTACCTTGGTATTGATCATTAGGTTCATTGGGACCCATCGAAATTCCCCTCACGAACTTTCCAGGCTAGTTTATCTAGGTCCTTTGTTTTCCTGTGGTTTCTGCGTGCATGTGGCTGGACGTGTTTATTTTAAAGCCTTTCATGTTGTTGCTAGGCATGTTAACCTAGGCTATAGTGCTACTATTGTACTGTACAAAGATATTTTCTGACATTTCTCGTCTAAACAAGTCTTATTTTGTTCTTGAGCGCGTTGCAACGTTTTTGTCATGCTTGAAGATGATTGAACTTAGGCCCAGGGAGGTATAGAATTCCTACCAAGCAGGGTACCGGGACAACCCCTCAATCTTATCTGGGATTGGCAAGAAGGCTTGAATAGGCTTGACCTACGTAAGTCCCAATGGCTTGCTGAGCCTCTCGTGGCGCAGCATTGGGAGCCCCTGGAGGCCAAAGCAAGCTATGCTTGTAGGAGTGAAGACCAGGCGGGCTGGGACCCTGGCTACCACTGACAGGGATGTGCATGGATGACATCATAGGTGTACGAGGGTAGCATAGACCGTGGAAACTTTGGTGCGAGATACCCTGCGAAGGCTTAAAGAATCCGATATGTGATCTTTGCTGTGATGTTTGCTTGGCACTCCGAACAGCTAGAAATGAGCGCTTGGAATTTCTTTTGGAAAGACAGCGCTCTAGAAACACATGGCTGTTTTGGAAAACAGCCATGGCAATGTGTGGTTTGCCGCCTAAATCAGGAACTCAATGGAACTCATACATTGCTTGCGCAGGTCCCGGACAAACAGCCCACAGCAACTTCCAGAAAGAGCTGCGACAGCTACGACCTCTGGACATGTTTGAGCAAGCGCTTGGCAGTTGATGGACAGAGGGGGTAGGACCTTTGGGAGAGAACCTACCCGCTTGCAGGATCAGGATGCGGAAGCATGTTGCTAGCACCAAATCATCGATTTTTCTGCTCCAGTTGCCATGTTGCACTTGTTGGACATGCATGTTTGATTATCTTTGCACGTGCTGTTTGGCTTTTCATTCTGCACAAATCTTGGCAAGTCGTGCTAAAACTCTTGCTTGCAAGTAGAAATAATCCCACATATATCCTGCTAAAAACTGGGGGGACCTAATTTACCAAGCCAGGAAGTTGGGAGAACCAGGTAAGGAGATGTCAAGACATGCTCTAGTATGTCGAGGTTAGCACTGGTGTGTGGCATGTGATCACGATCCTCACCACGGTTGGTCAATGGTTGATGCTGGTTGGTGCTGTGAACACTGGTATTGTTTGTGGGCCACATCACAATCACCAATCACAATAGTGAATGATTGCAGCAGGATTAACGAATCATTAAGGCTGTAATCATTCACGATTTTGAAACCAATTATTAAACCATCAACATCAAGCTAACAAACCAATTTAGTAACTAAGTTACCAATCAATTGAAACCATGTGCCGCTGTAATGGACCTGTGTAACCAGAAACTGCCCCCAGGTAACCAACACAGGTGTGGAGAACCATCATTTCGCTAGAAAAAACAGCACCAAACATTGCTTCCACGACAACCGGTCGGTTGAACCCAGGCATTGAAAACTGGTGGTTCTCACCAAGCTGGTGATTAGCAATTTAATACAATTTAACAGCCATCACTCACCACTAAATCCAACCATAGCTGGTGATTAACAACCATCACTCACCAACAAATCCAAATAAATCCAATAAATCCAGTCATAGTTGGTGTTTGCTTCAACAATCACTCACCATGACTCACCACTAAATCCAATCATTTCAACCATCATAAACTGATTGGTGGTTTCAAACATTTTGATTATTTTCCTTAGCAATTACTAACCATTGGTTGGTTGACTAATATTTTTCACGGGGGTTGAAACCACCAACCGGATGAAGCATCCACTGATGAATCGCCAGGCCGCGGTTGACCTATCCCCGGCCCCATCCGCGCGTGGCGGCGTCCTTGCTGCCCACGGTGCGGCCGAAGTCTGCGTGACTCGGCTGTGAAGTGCCATGGCTTGCTGCAGAGGTTGAGGAGTGGTGGTTTGAACCATGGGTAATAGTTGGGGATACCCTCCGGTAAACTAACCTGGCAATGGATTTTCATAGTGAAACCCTGGGAAACCACCCATAAATAGCGGATTTTCCATTGCCAGGTTAGTTTACCAGACGGGAATCATTGTTCAATATTTTTCATTATAATTCATTATAGAGGGTATGATAATGATTGAGATATGTAGGGATTGTGGTTAATGATAGGGGTAATAATGGTTAACTAATCATAGTGGATAATAATCAACCTGGTATGGATAGGCAACAATCATGGTCGGAGGTTGACTAGTGTTACTAGTGGTAACCAGCAATAATGGGTTGGTGGTTTTAATCATGATTTTCAGTGGCTAATATTATGGGGATTACAATCATGGCTTATAATGGTCAATAATAGGGGGTAGATACATGATTAATAACAATAGTGGATAATATTGATGGGTGGTTCTGTAGTGGTAAATGATGGTTAGTAATAGGGGATAATAACCAACATGGTATGAAACACTATCAGCTTAGTTGGTTGGAGCTGATGGTAATGGAACTATCAGCTTGACCAACTCAGATCAACTCAGCTGTAAGTTCCAATGATGCCACATCATTTGGTGACGTTGCGCTCCTGGTCAGTAGTATCAACTTCTGGTTAGTCGTGGGTGGTTGAGGCATTTGGGGTGCTTCGGCACGGGGTTGTCAACAAAATATCATTGGGCACTGCTGGGCACTGTGGCTAGGGCACACGTCAGCAATGTTTCATGGGAGGTGGGATTGGGTATTGATCGACAACAAATTGCCAACATGGAGTGTACCTTAGTAAAAGATCGCTCCTTTTGTGCATGGTTTTTTCCCTTCAAAGCAGGTTTTCCCTGCCCTAGTGGCAGCCACATTTGTACTGTACTGGATGGTCGCTCCCCAGATCGCAGGATATTTAAGAAACCCACCATGTGCCAACTGATGCTGTAGTTCTTGTTAGAGTATCATCCCAGGTGATCCCAGGGGGGAACAGAAAAATCCAGACGCACAGACAGCCTGACACGTGGAGAATGCCCGGGAATTCTTTGGCACCATGCCACGACTGCTTGTGATATGGTCGTGTTCACAGCCCAGGTTGATGGTTTCATATACTTTAACTTTCCTCGTTCAACACATGACATCGCTGGGATGATCAAGGTTAAGGTTACCATTTGTCGAGGGCCCACATGGCTGTGCTTTTTTGCAGGCGGCCGGTGCCATTGGTGCCTTTCATGAGCACAGTGCCGCGACCACATTCCTGTGACCCGTGAGGCACGAAATCCGTGAGAGAATAGGTTAAAACCAAACCCTTTGGTGGCTTCGAAGATTCTTCCCCCAAAATGCAGGGTTATATTGGGATGATTGGTTGTTTTTTTTTTAAATACATTTTCCATCGCAGTTATTCCCACCAATCAGCGATCTTGGGCTGAAGAATCGTCAGGCATGTTGCAGAGGGACCCCAACAAAAACAGGCCCGGACACCAGATCTCGATGCTCCAACGCCTGTTGGCCCAAGCCATTCAGCCGCGCTCCGCGTCGCCATGACGGAGCGTTGGCGGGATCTCTTGGCGCAACTGGGGCACGAATTGGACCAACAATCTGCGAGGATCAAAGATTTGGAGCTTCAGAACCGCCAATTGCTCGATCCTGGGACCAGGGCGTGGTCTCCGTTGGTGTCCCAAAGTTACCCCAAAAAAGGTAGTGTTATCCCAAATTTACAGTTTTAAGATGTGTTAAGTGGTATCTATGGGGGTCCGAGTCATCTAGACTGTAGCGGCGCGAACTTTTTTGGGACTGTCCGGCGCTACACTTCTGAAACATTCTGAAACTCCTGGCGAAGACTTTCTCATTGATCCCATAGCCCCAAGTCCACTGCATTTCACCACATTTGTCACTGCCTTGCAAGTCATGATTGGTATGATCGGTTGTTGCACATATTCACCTGCTCTTTCACTACAAAGTGGTTACTTCTAGCATCCCAATTGCATGGTAGCATATCAATGAGGTTTCGCGGTTTGCTCGCGGGCCGCAGCCAAGCATGTGGGCACGCAGATGTACATAGTAACCAGACACATTGATACATACTGATACCATAATACTACATACTATTACCCTGTACTTCCAATTACCCTTTATGTAATAGGCAACCAGCTGGTTCTACCGTTGTTGTTTGGGGTTGGTCACCTACTCGAATGGTAACTGGAAGCAAGGGGTTCTCATATCATATTTGCACCATTTGGCACTAATATTCCAACTGGTTGGTGGTTTCAATCAGTGTTCATTTTCCCAAACGGTACCCAAGGGTTCCTTGACTGACATTTCTCATAGGGGTGGTTCACCCACCAACCAGTTAAGATAGTCATCAACCATTATTCACCATTACTAACCGCTAGTTAATCATGGGTTGAAAGCACCAACCAGCCAGTCAATGGGTGCAGCTCATCATTTCATTGATCCAAGGTGCAGCTCGGCCCAGCTGAGGACTCCCAGGGATCGAAGCCCGCAGAACGGCAGTCCGTTGGTCGGCGAAAGTTGTCGACGAGCACCGATTTCTTTGAGGAACCGGGTGAGGTGCTGCAGCACAACTGCCAAGAGCGCGGGGTACGCGTTTCTGTCGCAGAAGCCGTCACTCAACGATGGGAAATCTGGGCTGGTGGGTCTCGAAAAACGCTTTGAAACAGCCATGTTTTCAGGCCAAATGCAATACCTCGCGGTTGTGGCGTAAGAGCAAGAGAGAAAGAGGGAGACAGACAACGAGATAGAGAGGTAAAGAAACAAAGAAATAGCTGACAAAGAAGAGAACAAGTCAATGAACAAAGCGGAAAATAGTTAGATAAAGTTTCAAAGTGAAAGAAATAAGAGCGTGAGACATACCATTGATAGTCTTGACTGCCTACCGACTATCACTTCTTGTCAGCCGACCCCACCGCAGAAACTTTCTGAGGACTCTTTGGTTCCGACTCCGCCATCCTTGCTGCGTCCCAACCGTCCGAGTCAAGTGTCAGTGGCTTTCTTGGTGGATGCGTCCAAACTGCTGGGCAAGGAGAGGATGCACCTCTCAGTGACTTGAATGTTGGCTTAGCGGATGATGCCAGTGGAACTGCCTGGGCTGGGTCACCTTGCCAGCGGATAACCAGCAGGTATTAAATCATGAATTGATAAACTATGTTCAGCTGAGTAGCCAGTGATAGCCTATCAAATAACCATGACGTTTGATGAGGACCCTGGTAGTCATAAGCATTGATGGTCATGCCCCTTCAAGGGAGTAATGCCAGGGGAACGGTCTTGTCATTGCACCAAGGTTTTGGGTGTTTGTTTCCGACTTTTTAAAGGGATGACTTCAAGGATGGGTGAGGGATGGTAAGGGACGGAAGTGTAATAGAACACTTATGCGTAGTGCAACTTTAACACAAAGATATTATGAGCAGATGCCAACACAAAGGTGCCATTGGAGCGGCAGCACGACCAACTACTTCCAGAATTGAGTCTGTTGGAAAGCTAAGGCCCCTCGTAGCTCCAAAAGCCTGAAAATGACATGGCGACTTCCTTCGATTGAGGAAGACCTAAGAGCAAAGTGAATCTGAAAATGAGTTCCCTTGATGCGCTTGCATTCTAACACACGTGGTGCCGCCATGGCAGCTCAGCAACCAAGAAACCCGGGGGTAGCCCATGGCGGCCCATGGCCACCCCCATAGCCCTCGGCGGCCTTGACATATCGAGGTCTTGAGGGCCAAGACCATCGAGTTCGCTGTCCCTGGGTAGACGTTGGTCCCGGGAGCCCGCTCGGATCATTGCTCCAGACCAGCAGACTTGTAGAGTGGTACCCCACCGGCCGGTTAGATCCGTTGGTTCATGAGCCAACTAAGTGTAGCTATATCAAGTTATATCTCCTACAACTGGTAGTGACCCTGGAACCTAGTGACTCGTGAACTAACCTAAGTTTGCTAACTGGGTGGGTTACCACCCAGTATAGGTCCCTTCAGCACTTGGTCACTGGAATCAGAGGGAGATCGCAGATCCATGATATCAAACACCACTTTTTTCATGGCACATCACCAGCTTGCAATCAGTGCTTGCAGCTGCATCTCTGAGTCACCTCGGATGAGGTCCAAAAGCATTGGTGGATCATCAACCCCGACAGCAATCGCTTCTCGCACGTGTGGCAAGTCATCACCAACTTCGCCTTAGGCTTCGTGGCGCTGGTGACTCCCCTGCAGGTTGGACTGCTGGAGATCCGCTGGGATGCCTTGTTCTTTATCACTTGGTGCGTGGACATCGTTTTCATGATCGACATGGTGCTGCAGTTCGTCACCATGTATCCCAAAACCACAGCAAGAGGACTGGAGTTGGAATACCGACCCTGCAAAATCGCCAAGCACTACGTGATGACCTGGTTTGTTTTGGTGCCTTGGCCAACCAGAAAGCCTATGGTAGTAAGATGTAGTAGGGGCCAACCTTGACCCATCGGTCTTCACCCAAAGGCGCTGGATGGCGCTGGGCAGCCCTTTCTCAGTAGCACCGCTGGGACCAAGGTCCGAAGACACCACTTGGTATATCCCCTGTGCTGAAAACGGATGTGCCATTTTTGGTTTCACCAGAGCTTGTGCCAAGGATTTTGTGACCTTGATTCCTTTGGATACCATCGGACTTCTCTCTGGCGCAGATCGGCTAAAGGACCTGCGGAGCATCAAGGTTGCGCAGCGGAGTCATTCTCACAGGGTCTTTGGGGGGTTGTATTTAGATGAGCGTAATGGTGTGCATAAATCATGTGCGTTCTTTCGGTAACTTTTGGACCATTCTTGGAACGGTACGGGAGTGCGATGTATGGATTAGCCAGAGATTCAGGGTTAAAGATGCTGCTTCAAGGTTCAGGCCATCATGACCATCACTTTTTGGCCAAGCATACCAGATTTCAAGGAGCTGGACATTTGTTGGTCGACAGTTCTTGCTTGCAAGTGCCACTAGAATCAAACAATGCACCTGCAAATTGTTTGAAAGATGAGTTCCGTCTTGGATCAGAGAATTGTCGGGTTCCAGGTTTTACTGATTGTACTGTACGTCTATCAACCATAAGTCCACGCTTATCAGCCATTAACTGAGTGGATGATTAATCAAGGACGATAAACCGATGTTCGTCTTTGGCCGGTGGATTGGTGGGTTGATAGTTCAGATAGGTACAGACGGTAAGCTAAGCATAGTTGATAAGTTCATACGAAAGTTCGTTCAACCTGGTGATGAGCCCCAGGACTTCCATCATCTTCCATCCCATCCACTGACCAGCAACCAGCGGCAGGTGATCCGGGTGCTGCGCCTCTTGAAGTTGATGCGGCTGCTGCGAAGCTCAAAGCTGACCCACAGAGACTTGGAAGGTGAAGGTCTCTAGCAGCAGCAGTCGGATGAAGCTACTGCAACCGGCAATGGTAAGTAGTATAGGATTGGCATCAGTACTAGTAGCAGGAGCAGTAGTAGCAAGTAGTAGCAGCAGTATCAGCAGTAGCGGTAGCACCGGTAGTAGCAGTGCCAGCAGTAGTGGCGGTAGTAGCAGTGGTTGGAGTAGTGGCGGTAGTAGCAGTAGTAGAAGCACAGGGGTGGTAGTGGTAGTGGTAGTTACCTCCAACCTACGTTAAATTTCAGTAGGGCACTTGTTCCCTGCCAAACAACCGGAATTGGTCAAGCTTGGAAGGTCAAAGACTGCGGTCACCATACCATTTCAGATCAGTGCTCTACGTGGTGAACATGATATTTCAAAGTTGTACACAAAATCAAGCCTGCTCATCCTGATGCATTGATGTGTTTAGATGAGATGTGTCCATTCATCGTTGCTTTTTCAGAGCTGGATATGCTGATATATTATTAGCATTCCACTGAGTATCATTTCACCAAAGGAAGCTGGCAGCGAACACAAATCGAGGAGTGGAGATCCCTGTTTCGATCCCATATCAGCACATTGCACTGCTGCGATTCTTGTTGGTGCTGATTTTGGCTTACCATTTGTTGGCGTGCGTGTGGGCAATGACGCTGAAGTTGGTGGACGAGAAGTATCCTCAGTGGATCAACGAAATCGAGGCAGCAGACTTGCCCTATGGGATTCGAACACGGGATTCGCCCATCCGTAGCTGGGAGTGAAGGAGAGGGAAGGCAGGTTTCAGTATTTTCAATCACGCTGGTTCCGAGGGTAGGAAAAACGACACCGCCACATTACAGTTGCTCTTGTAAGGCCCGAAGCCCGGTCTGACCTTGTGCGTAGGTCGACTTGAAGATTGTCGTGAGACCGTGGTGCATTCTTGTCATTGACCCTATCCCCACAAGTCACGTGCTATTGGTGTTTTGTTTGGAGGTTGGCTTTGTATTCCTGTCCTGGTTGCTGTTTTTTATTGTTGGTTTATTTCCTGCATGTTGGCCAAAGAATTGTCGCAATACGGTACTTGTCATCTTCATCCATTTGACCCATGATAATCCAGAGAAAATGGTTTCGCGAAAAATGTTGTGCTCATCACCCACTGTATCCAAAACATATCCCACCCAGTTGCCCAACAGGCAGCGAACATGACGCCAATGGGAATCATTTCTTTGAAATGCTGGATGGTGTCTCTATCAACAAGAAAAGTAGATCAAAATTATTAGGATACAGGCGGATGTACATATGGATTTTTGCCCTATGAAGCGAACGGTCTAGAATGGAGTGCCATACCTGAAAGGAAATTCTTTTAGACCCTGGGGCCCGGAAACCGTTAAAGGTCCATCTAGCAACCCAAGAACTTACGCTAGTTGATGTGGAACAAGGTTGAAGACCTGGGTTTTTAGGTTTAGAGTGCCATTAGCCAGTAGACCTTCCAAGTAGCAGAGAGTGTCGAAACGTTGGCCACTCATGTTCAGCCTATCATTTGCAGCTGCTAGTACGATTGGGGATTGTCATGGAAAACTTGCTGCTGTATCAGATAAATTTGTTTATGTTCTAAGTGAAGTTATAAACGGTGCAGCTTACCAACTGCAACTATGGCCGTAATAAGTCATGATGACTTCATGAGAATTTGCTTGTAATTTTGTTGTGCGGTTAAAAATTGATCTTGCTACTTGTATGGGGCAAAAAGTATTGAACATTAGGTCTGATGAGTTGATTTTCGTGTCATTTTTCTAATTTGCTGATCGATGGACCATTTTTTGCTCAGCAACATGAGTTTCAGCAGGCCCCTTGAAAACTGCCATGGAGACAGCGCACAGTTTGTCTCACAATTAGCTGCCCTTTGCAGGCCTGCGCTTTCCCTTTAACAAGCAGAACCGCAGGAAAAATGTGCGGGGAATGTGTTGGCCTCAAAATTTAATGCCTGGGATTCCTGCCCCTGCGGAATGTGTTGAATGTGTTGAAAACGTGAAAAATAGTTCTTTAGAGCCTGAAACCTTTCAACCCGATGTTGTGGACCAATCAGAAATGTGTTTGGAAAATGTGTCGGGTATGTGTTGAAAATTTGTCGGAATGTGTTGGATCTGTGCAATTTATCCGTCTTTTAGTAGAGGTTTTCTGTCGCCCAATTTAAAAGTTTTAGAGCTTGCAGACGATAAGCAGTCCTCGTGCTTTAAGCATTTAAGCATTTGTGCAATACAAATCTTTGCCATGGGGCCTGCATGTTCCCGCATGGCGGTCGGCATCAGTCAGCCAAAAATGTTGCTGGTACGTGTTGGGGCCAGATGGCCACATGTTCCAAAGAAATGCAAACCAGCTTTACCACCCGAAACGAAAAAACATGACCAAAAAGCAAAAAGTACAACTTAAATTGCACGGTGATCTCAAATAGGGTGACAGAACTCCATTTATAACCCTCTTAAAATTCATGTTACCTTCAGGCCCCACATTGCAGTGACCAGCCAAAAAACGATAGTGTTTAGCGAACACTCAGATTTGTCAATTGAGGTTTGGGCACTTTTTGTGATGTTACTATGGTGCCCTCCATTGGCGCTTAGCTTCTGTGTGACAGGGGCTTCCCCCAGGTTTTATCTTCTTCAGCGCGGATTAATCCCGCTCAATTTGTTGGGCACGTAAGTTACACAGTGTGGGGCATCCACTGCATTTCTGACTGCCAGCTCGCACCAGCCGACGCGAGTCAGCCAAGGTATTTACATTGCATCGTATTATTTTTGTTGCTACACCATGACGTCTGTGGGGTATGGGGACTTCGGGCCGCGCAATGTTTTGGAACGAATGGTTTGCACTTTGGTTGTGTTGACTTCTGGCTTGTCCTGGGCGTACATACTTGGAGAAGTCTGCGCCATTGTCAGTGAGATGACTGCAGAAAGCCAGCGGTTCCGCAAAAAGATGCACCATTTGAATCCCGCCCGTGATTTCAGAACCACTTTTAGACCTATGGTCTTGTACTTTCATATTTGGCACGTCACAAAACCATTGCTTTTCAATTGATGGTTTTCTAATTATTGTTTTTCATGATTTGCTAGTTTGCGTTTTTTGGTGCACTTGCATCCTTGATTTTCCTTCTGGATATTTACCATGAAATTGCAACGACCACTGTTCGATCAGCGTAGTCGTTAAAAACCCAGACAAAATCCAGGAATTCTTTGATGGAAGAGCAGGGGCTTCCCACAGCTTTGCGCTGTCGTTTGCGGAGTTTCTTTTTGCAAAACCGGCATCAAGCACAACACTTGACCCGACAGCAACTCCTGGACAATCTGAGCCCTCAATTGCATGCAGAAGTTTGTACAGCTTTGAATCTCCCATGGATTCAAAAAGTCACATTCTTTCGTCAATTTATGGAACTAGTGGAGGTCCTGGAGGCTGAAGGCATTCACACGGCTCCTTTCCGAGCATGCATCGCGGACATCTCGCGTGAATTGAAGGTGGCGGCATTTGCTCAGCGGGAGATTTTTGACAACGTGCAGATTTTGTACATCTTATCCAAAGGTCTGGTTGCATTGAACAGCCGTGTGGGCCAGAACGGTGCTGTGTGGGGAGAAGATTTCGTGTTGTCGGACACCAGTTTGATACGCCCTGTGTCCGGCTTTGCCCTCACCTACATTGAGGCTGGGCCGAGTCGTTTGGTCGCTGATTGCTGGTTGGTTTTGAGGGCATGACATGCAGACACAGACGCGCATATTTCACACATTATGAAACATCTACCCCAATATTTGCACACAAAATGCCAGTGAGTTGAGTGAACAGTCTTGAACGATGATGTGCTATGGCCATCCCTGCAGCAAGCCGTGAGGTTTGCATGACAGGTTGGGTCTGTGATTCACCAACTTGGGTCGATGCCCTGCGAGAGTACCAACAATTGAAAACGGTGGCTTTGCTCCCTAAAAATCTGATTGGCGGTTTGATTGTGTTTGATTGACATGTTTTTTTTTTCTCTTGTAATTGTAGTGATTACATGTAATTACATGTAATTACTAACCAATGGTTGATTGTCTCATATTTTTCATAGGGGTTGGGACCTCCAACCAGAAATGGTTGGACAACTCTTTGTTGTGATGCGACTTTACTGTGCAGAAGGTCTGTTGCCCGAAAATTCTGTCCTGTCAGAACTTAGCTGTGCAAAATATTATCTTCAAGATTGCTTTCCGTAGAAACACTTTCTGCAAAAGCCTAGCTGCACATGCGCGTGCCTTGTGCAATGTTTCTCAGGTAACACAAAGTTGTGCAAGCACTTTGCTATGCACAAGAAAATAATGTTCACCAGATGCTAAATTACCGTCTTCCCGTCGTTTCTGGTTCATGCCTGGGAATGTTTGGCTCATTGGAGAAAAATCTTATAAGAATCGAGCAAGCAACCATAAGCAAGCTGTATACCCACCCCCTTAGGGAATGTATAGGGGGGGGGTGGTACCCCCCC
>VSDK01022965.1:0-17298 GCA_009767595.1 Symbiodinium kawagutii
GGCAAAACTCGTGATTTGGTGATTGCAGACCACAAGGATGGGGGTGCACCAGACTCCCGGATTTGTGCAGCAGCAATTCAAAATGAGTCAGAGGAGAAGGACGGCCTAGTGATTCCCAGTGTTGCAGAGCTAGCAAACAAGAGGCGGCGCCTTGAACCAGAGGGTGATTGCGAAGCCCATGAAGATGCAGCTATTGACAACGCTGGACAGAAAGCTGAGGGCAAAGAACCATGCTCATCGCCGACAAGGTGGTTTGATGTGCAAGCAGAACGGGCCAGGGCTGCCAGGCAGTTGAAAACGTTTATGAACAAGAAGATCGTAGCTATGGCCAGTGTTCGGGAAGCCATGAAAGAAGCGCAGGATGCCGCCAGAGCAACTGTGGCATCTAATCCATCAAAGGATGGCAACTTTGTCATTGAGCTCCGCATCTTGAGCAACAGATTGGAAGCAGCAAGCCTAGTGCAAGATGGTTCCCCTGAAGAGTTTGCGAAGTATGTGGCCAGGATCAACTCATCATCTACCACAGCTATCGATGGGAAGTCGCAATGCAGTGCTGCGCAAGATCTTGCGTTGGCGTACCTTGGCAACTTTATAGTGTGATATCTTTTGATTTTTTGACAGTATCATATGTAAGTCAGTTGTTTTTTGTTTGTGAGTATTTCCTTTGTTCAGATTTGTTTTGAAGTCTTCGCCAGGTCTGCAGGGCCTTGCCATAATTTCGAGAAGCTGTACACGTTTGGGCAATCAAAGAACTTGGGAGATTTGCTGCAGGCCTGTAATAGCCAGGCAGACTTGGATGGAGCGTGGAAGCAAATCAAGTCGATTGGTGGCCACTGGGAGGAACTCATGGCAGCATGCAAGACTGCCACAACTGACTTGCAGAAAGCTGTTGGGAACAAGGGCAAGAAGCCAGGTGGCCAGCCCAAAGGGAAAGCGAAAGCTAAGGCCAAGTCATCCAAGGCTGCTCCGATGTACCAGATCTTTGACATTGACTTGGGCACGGACATTGCATCGTTCAATGACAAACTTCCAGACGACCATGACATGAGCCGCCCATTCATCCTTCGACGTGCAGCAGTTCCGGCTCTCCTGAAGGATGTTCATGACAGAACGGAGGGGAATGAAACAACGAAGTTGATCAATGAGCTGAAGGAGTTCAACGAGATCTTCAACAAATCGGACATTCGCTTCACAGCAGGCAAAGGGCAGTGTGCTCTTTCCGTCGCCAGCCATGATCAGCTCAAGGAGTGTTTGAAGACAGTTGCGAGTTCCCGCACCCCAGTGTTTGCAGAACCTCACCAAACAGCATCCTGTTTTGGAGTCATTGGAAAGCACCGCTCCGTTCAGTTCGAAGTTGCAGGGATTGGTGGGTACCGATTTGCTGACTCTGGATCACGTGCCTTGTATCATTGTTTATTCAAAGGGTTCTGTTTTTTCTTGGTTCGTGTGTTTTTGATTTTCTCGGCTCTTGTGAGTTGATTGTTGGTTTGCTGCCCCCCATGCACTTGCGTCCCTTATCTCCTTCGCTTGCCTTTGGGCCATCTTCCATCACCTTTTGTTCCCAGGACACATCGTGTTGCTATCGACCTTAGCTTTGTTGGACATGGTGGAGAAGCGAAACAACAAGCAGAAGGAGGAAGAGAGGGACAAGATTACTTTTTCGTCCACAATTGGTTTTGCCAGCTACATGGACGAGGATGATATGGAGGAACTTGTGAATGCCAATGCGACCAACCTTTTCCGTGCGGTGATGGAACCTGGGGACCTCCTCTACACGCCTGCAGGCCTTGTTGTGGGTGAGCAAATCACCAGTGCAGAGGATCACTCAGGAATCAAAATGTCTTTGGTGTTCACAGAAGACACAGCTGGTGTGAACATGCTGCGCAAACTTCAGATGGAAGCCAAGGATAACAACAAAAAGAATGCTGCCCTGGATGATTTGATTGCAAAGATCGAGGCCGCTTCACGCCCACCTCCAGTGCTAGCAGCAGGCAATGAACAATCTCCGCCTGAAAATGGAGACGATCAGAATCAGAATAAGCCTGCTCCAGAAGAGGACGAGGAAATCAGCAAGGCTCAGGTTCATGATTCATGACATGAGCTGAGATGCTAGAAAATATAGTACAGTATGGCAGTATGGGTTGCCAGGTCGAGCCTTGTGAGAAAAAATCACGGTGCATATAGAACACAGAGCATGGTCAACCATCTCATTGTTTCAGATCTGACATTGAAGTGGCTCGGCTTGTGCAGCTTCGCATTTTGTGGGCTCTGGGGCCGTGGATCTAGATCGCTGAATCTCGCTGAAGCAAAAACATCTCTTGCTCAGAGACCAATGCATGCAACATTGGACAAGAACTTTCGCAGATACAAGCATATGATATATGAAATATGTATTTAATATTTGTATATTGGAGGTTTCCGTTATGTAATCAGGAGTTTTGAAGATTGTATGCGTGTATGGGAAACATGATACCATATTATAGTGTGTCAATCATCAGTTTACTGGCATTCAATGAGATGAACAATTGAACAATTCGTATGTATTTATTTTTCCAAGAAATAATTACACTTACATATATGTAGATAAACATGTTTTTACACATATATATATATATCTATATAAATATATTTATATATATACATATATATGTAAAAAATGTTTCGGTTTGAAAACAATGTAGGTGTTTCTGAAGTTTGTTTTAAACTGAGTTTTTCGTAACCAAACCATTGGTACTAAATTTGCTGACGCAATTCAAACATACTACATGTATCAAATGTAGATTGTATGTGTTCATATTCTTTCATGTTTTTATGGTATGTATTTTTCCATCGATTTATCTATCTAGATCGATCTATCAATCTATCTTTGCAGTCATTCCAATTTTGATTACATGTTACACTTACATATATGTAGATAAACATGTTTTTACATATATATATATATCTATATAAATATATTTCTATATATACATATATATGTAAAAATGTTTCGGTTTGAAAACAATGTAGGTGTTTCTGAAGCTTGTTTTAAAACTGAGTTTTTCGTAACCAAACCATTGGTACTAAATTTGCTGACGCAATTCAAACATACTACATGTATCAAATGTAGATTGTATGTGTTCATATTCTTTCATGTTTTTATGGTATGTATTTTTCCATCGATTTATCTATCTAGATCGATCTATCAATCTATCTTTGCAGTCATTCCAATTTTGATTACATGTAGTATGTACATATACATAATATATTTTAATTGATATTTGTTCATATTGGTGTATTTTGTTTTTTTCTGTATTTTGAATTTTTGTTTTTGTTTGTTTAGTTTTTTGTTTAAATTTTGATATACTGTATATATATATATACATATATTTACATTTCAATTTTTATCTATACCAATCAATTTTGATCAAAATAAATTTCCAGGCATGGATGTACAAGTCCAGTATAAATATAGATCAACGTGTAGACATAGAAGGGCTATAAATGTGTGCTGCTATTCGCTTCGCATACAAAAGATAAAACATAAATAAATATTTTCATGTATATCTATATATATCTATATATACATATTGACTTCAAGAAAACCATAAACATATGAATTGTACATATACCCATGTGCATGCATCTTTTTGGGTACCTTCATGCGCTATGTTGTTTCGCTCCGCGAGAAGGCCCGCCCATGGTGGAAGGTAATCGGAAATTGCATTTGGAAGGCCAAATGCAAAGCCCACCCCAACAAGGCAAAAACACCAAATTGCATTTGGAAGGCCAAATGCAAAAAAAAACCATTGCGATACAGACTTTTGCTTCTAGTGCATGTGCGTCCTTGCCGGCAAACACAACCCGGGCCTTGCAATCAACTGGTCAAACATTACTATAATATCTTGCCCACGTCCAACCGTGTCAAGAGGGGCACGCCCAAACAACATCAAACAGCTGCCCCCTCCACAGAGGTACCGTTCCATTTCACATTCCGCCACAATCTGTTGTTAGGCCAAATTCAGTCCCGTCAAATGCCCCACAACAATTTACTGTTACGCTTATGCCATCAAAGGCGTGAGGTTTGTTACATGCGTATTCACATATGTGCACGCACGCACTCACACGGTCATTGCCCACACCAAGAAGTGTGCAAGTGCGCAAACAATTTCCAAACATGAAACGGTCCATTGATGCGCTGGCAGGCGTTGGGAGATGGCTGGATTTCTGAGCAGCCTCGGCTGGCAGCAATTCTCACTCACAATGAGGTGACAAAAAGGATTCATTGAAGTCTCACGGTCTCACGTGCGGAGCTTTTGGCAGGTTTGGAAGGACACATCCCTGAAAAGGGGAACGGAGTGCTAGGTAGGCACCTGCATCGCTTCTCATTCATGTGGCATCATGTGTCCCACACGTATTGGGGATATTGTTTTTTGTTATGCATGGTTGGGTTTCATGTTTATTATGAACATTCCCAATATTATGAACATACCCAATTGCTTTGGCCTTTGCCCCTTCCCTTTGTTTTTGGCCTCAAATATATCTGTTGTGTTTGTGATGTGTTGTGAATTAAAAGTTTTTAAATTCCAGAAATGATCATCACATGTGAGTTTCGCAGTCTAGAATTTCGATGAACAGAACAATGAGTTTTGGGTAAACATGAATGTGTGATCTGGATTGATAATGTTTAGTCAAGATGTTTTTTTTGCATTTTAGGGTCTGGTTTTGGAATAGCTGGCGCCTGTGCACCGCCGTGGCGCTTCCTGGCGGTTGCAGTTCAGAATGCCTGGTCTGAGAGAGAGAGGGTGTGGTAGCTGCCTGGCAGTGCGCAACTCGACCGGTCATGTTTGCTTGCTAGCTGCGCTGCCCTTGCGTTTGCAAGATGCTTGCCAAGGGTGTTTTGTGGAACCAAGTGGGGTCTTTGTTGACAACTGGTAGCGGAGGCGATGGAGCTTGATGTTTGTGCTTTTGTTCGGTCATGGCAATCTTTACTTGCTGTTTTGCGCACTTGTAGTTGATGCAGACATCAGCGCATTAGCGCGTTGATGTGTTTTTCAGCCCAATGTGCACTGTGCAAGGCAACTATAGCCAACTTGTGTTGAATGGACAAACAGGCCTACTTCACACCATAGAAAGTATTGCTTCAAAAGCCAGACTGGCATAGAAGAGGGGAAATCATTGCTTGTTCTGCTGAATGCCATTGAAAGGTGTGATAGGCAAAATTAAGGAGGCTGAGTTAAAATCTAGCAGCGTTGTTGGATTTGGTCATTGATATTCGACAGAAGATGGGATACAAGGCAAGTAAACTGTTTGGCAAACCCCATCACAAAGGTAGGACAGCCAAAGTGGAACGCTTCATCCAGACGGTGAGGAGACAGTCAGCTGCACTCATTGCACAAGTGGAAACGAATTTGGACATCATGTTGAGCGAGACTCATGTGCTGAGGGCATGGGCAGTTGTCCACGCCTCTTTCCTCCTGAACCGATTTCATGAGCATAGTGCAGTTCGAGCAACACCGTTTGAGCTGGCTACCGGATCTGCTTACAGGGGCAAAATCCTTCCATTTGGTGAGTTTGTGTTTGGGCTGAGGAAGCCTGTGAAGATGAAAGGAGCTAGTCTCTGGATTGGTGGAATTTGGGTTGGAAAGGATAGTGCCGATATGAACTTGATTGTCGGTACGGGTGGCCAATTTCAGTCTCGATCGGTGCGCAGGTGTTCCCAACCCTGGAGGAAGGAAGTCATTCTTGCTCTCACAACTTCACCATGGACAAGCAAAGTAGTAAAGCATACCGGATTTCTTGAGGCACCCCTTCCTTCGATCTTAGAGCAGCCTGTAGATGAAGCGGCAAGTGATCCGGCAACGGAGGAGGAGCAGTATGCAAGCCCTATGTTAGGACCACCTACATCAGTTGGACCCTTGGGAGATTTCGTGGATATGGATCAGGATTTGCAAAGTGGTGATGAATCGGTGGTACCTAGCCCTTCAATTGCATTGGAGGATGAAGTATCTCGTAAACGAGCTGCAGAGGCAGGTGTGGAAGAACTTCGCACGGAAACGCGTGAGGCTCAGAGTGAACCGGCAGTTGCTTCTTCTCCAAGTAGGCCCACTTCGCCCCAAGCAGGCCTATATGCTCCTTTCTTTGCTGGCAACGTGGATATGATGCCAACAGACGATGAGGTTTGGGAAGATGAAATGTTCGGTTTTGAGGAACCGGAGATTGAGCCTGAGTCTGGTGGATCAGACCAACCCCCAAATGTGAGCGATGATGAACTGGCAATGCTTGATCAGGTAGCCTTACAAACAGAGTTGAACAAGCTTCGACAACTTGGGGTGATTGAAGACGTGCCAGAGCATGAGTGTGATGAAAACAGTAAGTATGTTGACCTGACTACGGTGTTTGACTGGAGATACAGGGAGGAGGTTTGGAAAAGGCGGTGTCGTATCGTTGCACGTGAGTTCAGACAACAATCAGGAACAAACGCTGCTACCTTCTCTCCAACATCGGCTGGGTCAGTAATCAGGTTGGTGCTTATCTTTCACCTCTTGTTTCAATGGAAACTCTATGCCTTGGATATCCGAGATGCCTTCTTGACAGTGGATCAACAGGAACCTATGTATGTGAAACCTCGTTCTGGCATGGCAGACCCTGGTGTTTACTGGCGTTTGAAGAAGGTGCTTCCAGGACAACAGAACGGTGCCTTGCGATGGTTTGACAGTTTCTCAGCGTTCTTGGGTGGAATCGGCTTCACTCCATGTGCAGGTGTACCTTCACTGATGAAACATCGTTCCAGGCCATTGGTGATCAATATTCATGTTGATGATGAATTGGTTGCGGCTGGTACAGTGTTGGATGCGCAATGGCTTTTGGACAAGCTTAGAGTGAAGTATAAGTTGGAAGCCGAAGGTCCATGTCCTTTGAACAAGTTTGGATCTGGCGAACAGATATCTTACTTGAAGAAGGTATACATCTTCACTCCTTCTGGAATCGTGGTGAAGCCAAACAACAAGTACTACGAGAATATGTCACAGCTCTATCCTCTTGGAACAAGGAAGCCGAAGCGGATTCCAGAACATGAGAAGCTGAACAAGGCAGACTATTCGGAAGAGTTGGATAGTGAAGGACAGAAACGGTTTCGTAGTGGCTTGGGCACGGCAATGTATTTGTCCATGGATCGCTTGGATATACAATATTGCGTGAAGTGCTTGGCGTCTTTCATGAAGGCTCCAACTATTCAGGCGGAAATATGTCTAAAGCAGATGATTTCCTATGTGTGTGGAATTGCAAACGTTGGTGTGCTTCTCCCTTATACCAAGGCGGGGAAACGTCTCATTTGCTCTTTGAATGGAGTTGATGAGGATGAGCAGGTGACCATTGGTGGTCATTGCATGGAGGCCTTCTGCGATTCTGACTGGGGAGGTAATGTTACTCGCAAGTCCACAACCTCAGCGATCATTCTTTTGGATGGTGTGATCATCCATTCTTACAGCAGGAACCAGAAGAGTATTGCCTTGAGTTCATGTGAGGCAGAGGTGCTAGCAGCTACATCCGCTGGTTCAGAGGCATTGCTTTTGAAAACTTGCTGGGAGTTTCTTTGCAAGGACGGATGCAGATTGGAACTTCGCTCTGACAGCTCGTCAGCTCGGCAGTGGCTGCAGCGATCAGGCGTTGGACGTTTGAAACACTTTGACATTCGTCTTTTGTGGCTGCAGAATGCAATCCGTGAATCCAAGATTGCAATATATCCAGTGGGAACCAAAATGAATGTTGCGGACCTCAACACCAAGAAACTTAGCGTTTCAAGGCGAGAATTCCTGCAATATCATCTGGGCATGGTGGAGATGGATGCTCAGAATGAAATCCTCGAGTTTGTGGGCTCTCACGAGGCCCATAAGAGTTTGCTGGAGAATCAGATGAAGCAGGCAGTCAGACGTGTTGGGAAGAGTGTGCGCAAAGCAGGCGGAAGCGTTGAGCGTATCCTCATGCTGGCAGTGCTTTCTCAGTTGACAAATGGAGCTGCAGCTACATGTGTTGATTCTGTGGAAGAGTGCATGTGTGGTTGCAGATATTTCTTCACTGGGATGGTGGTACTGATGCTTGCTGGCTTGGGTAATGGGGTAATTGCTCGTGTCTCTTCCTTGATTTCTGGCTTGCGAAAAGGGATGTTTGTTCCATGTGTGGTGTACGGATCTATGTTTTTCATTGGACAAGCAAAGGGTGAGTTCATTGAATTTGGCTGCGGTGCTGAGAGATCGACTATTCCGGATCATACGGCTTGGTTTCAATGGATACAACCATTCTTCATGCTCGGAAGCATTCTCACATTGGCATGGATTGTGCGTGAAATTCGAGCGTCGCAGGAACAGCTGGTATTGAACGCTCATAATCTTCGACGACAAAGTGAGATGATGGCTCAACATGATGAAGCTTTGGTGAAGTGCACTCAGGAGCTACAGAAGCTTGGTGGCCTACTGGAAAGGCTTTCGGAGGAAGTGACAATGTGTTCAGATTTGCTCTATGAACATGATGCAAAGTTGGCAGGTTTTCCTTCTCCTTCGACGGGATCTGCTGCTGCCTCCGGTGTTCGGCCACCAGATCCCGGTGATGTGGTTACAATACATGACCGCTCGGAAGTGATCAATGCTTTTGTTACTTTGAGGAACAGGAGGGATTACTCACTGATACAGGGTGACGGTGACTTTGCGATGGAAATCAGTGAGAACCTTGAGAACCTTGAAGATTCCCTTTCCATTACAAGTGAGGAGATGGCACCATCAGCGAATGTATCCTATCCTGAACCTACTCTTCAACAGGAAGCTGAGAGCATGGAAGTGCTCAGAAGAGAGTTGGTGAACCAACTCGAACTGGCGGCAAACCAAAGCAATTGGGATGCAGTTGAAATGTATCATAGCAGGCTTGAACGCCTGAATGAGCTGATGCTATTTCTCCCCAGACCACGAGACGAAGCATGATGCTGTGAGATGAGGTGAACCGGGATTAGAAACTTGTACTTGGATGCTCGGCTCGGGTTCTAATTTCTTAGCTGACTTGGCCGACTTATAAGTCTGCATACAAGTCAGCTAAAGCGTGCTTTAACTTGGTTAACCCAAGCTACAACTTGGTTAAGGGAAACAACTCGGTTTGTTTGAGTTAGTTAAATTTTGATAAATATTATCAAAAGTTAGTAATTGAGCTAAAAAGTTAGTAAGTCGTCGTGTTTGTGTTATGTTTTTTTAGCTGACTTAGCTATAAGTCAGCTAACTTTTAGGTTTGGGTTGTTTTAGTTATAATTTAACCTAGCTGAGTTATAACTTTTACCAAAATCCAGTTTCGCAGTTTTTGAAATGGAGTTTTTTGTTTTTTTTTTTCGTTTTGGTCGCATGTTGTCAGGCTGCAGGTAGATAATGTGCTTTCTCACCATGGCATTTTAGCTCGCAAAATATCTAGATTTCAGAAACATGACCATTGCGGGGGTCCAAATCGAATATACCAATTTGCGATTTAGCCACTTAAATCAATACAGGTGACAAATTCACATACCATTCTTTGGAATTATGTATTGTTTGGCATGGGGAATTTGCAAATTATTATTCAAACCATGGGGTTCAACATACATGCAACCTTTCCAACACGGTTTGCAACCGTACGCCACGCAAGTGCTGGCATGGTGGAGCTTGCGGACCCTCATGAGGCGTCGAACGGGCATGGGCCGAGTGGTTTTTTTGAATTCTGGAATCAGACATTTGTTTTTACCACGCAATTTTCACATTGGATGTTTGTTGTTTTGCAGTGTAAGTATAAGTAACAGCGGGCATGTTCTGGATGATTTGCGTTTGGACCAACTTAAGTCTATAAAACAAACCCTTCACCCGCGCACACGCTCCTGACAGGTCAAAGTTCGAAGCTGCGCGCTTGAGGCGAGCATTGGCGTGTTTGGTTGGCAGCCCATATTACTGGGCTGATGGCTGTTATATATGGTGGACTGTTTAATGGACATAATGATTAAGAAGCTAATGATGGGGTGGCTCCATTTGCTTGTTTGCCATATTTCTTGATGAATAGTTGGTCTTCCATTTTTCGCGCGTGCAGTGGATGTTTGAAATCGATGCCTGAACTTTTGTGTTGTTCACTTTCATGTCCATTTCAGGTTGCAAAAAATGTACGCATGGAAGGAATCAAGATCAGCTGCATAAATCATACAGGGCATCACTGCTCGCTTGATAGCAGGTCTTCGCAGTTTGCAGTTGGTTTCGCTCAAGGCGAACATCGGCGTTTTTGGTGGAAGCCCATATTGCTGGGCTGATGGCTGCTATATATGATGGATTGTTTAGTGGACACCATGAACAAAAAGCTAATGATGGGGTAGCTGTATTCAGTTATTTGTCTCATTTTTGGTGAATAGTTGGTGCTGCAATTTTCTTTTGCGTGTGCAGTGGATGTTTCAGATCAGTGCCTGAACTTACCTGGGTTCGTTTCCTAGAGGTGTCACGGACCCAAGGAATCAAAATCAGCTGCGTGAATCATGCAGGGCATCATTGCTCGCTTGATGGCAGGGCTTCGCATTTTGCAAGCTCGCTTCATGCAGCTTTGGATCAAACTTACCAGTCATAAAAATATCGTTGACTGAAGGCATGTCGATGTCCCAGGAACTTATCCAGGAAATGGATGAGTGCATCAAGATGGCAGACGATGGTCACATTGTCAAAGCCACGCACCGTCTCCTGAGTTGTCTCGATCGACATGGCCATTTGAGGCAGGCCCGATTGCTTCCTGATGAAGTGGCCGTGCACGTCCTGAACAGGGACGGTTTTGGCGTCAGTGCCACTGATTGTCACCAATTGATCTCCAAAATTGGTGAAGTGGGATGGAGCGACAGGGAGACAAATCCAATTTGTGCTGAGCTGAGCCCCGACGATTGGGACAAGCACAAGAAGTTCAACATGAAGTTGAGCCAGGCATCCAATGGAATGTTGCCAGTGCTTCCTGACCGCTTTCGGTATGCCAGTCTGGCAGGAAGCCACACCAACGCTGCTTTGCGGTGCCTGATCCATGAGGTTGAGGTTCATCATGAGTTGGACACCGGTCTCTCGATGGATGGATGCTTCTCCATGGCCCGTGTCCAGTCAGTGGACACTGGCATGCACCTGGCATGCACCCAGGGCATGATGTGGAAAATCATTTCGAAGGAGGCTGCCATGGTGCCTGGTGTGGCAGAGCTGGTGCAGCAAGCGGCCAATGCCAGTGGCCAGCTGGCATCTGGTGAAGGTGAATTCCAGATCCTGAAAAGGATGCATGGCATGATGGCCAATTGCGCTGGGAATGTCATGCCGGAATGGGGCATGGTGCGCACGCGCATCTCGAGGAGCAAACCTGCTTGCTTCGAAGCGATGCCTCGGATGTACCAGTTCCTCATCAAGTACCTGGACGAGGACAAGTTTGCTGAGCTGGACAGCCGCATCAAGAGAAGCTCCTCACTGACCAAGAGCTTGGGAAGTGACTTTTGGGAAGCCATGCAGGCTGATGGCAAGGACTGGCAGCAGCCTTGCAGGTCCTTTCGGTGGGCCATGCTGAGCTCAGCATACAATGCGGCAGGGAAGCAGTTCTCGCCCAGTGATATCAAACGGATGCTGTCCAAAGACTTCTCGCCCAAGGTGAGCCAGGCAGAGGATCTGATGGCTGAGGTCAGGAATGCAGTGGGCACCCATCGAGACCAGGTCCAAGATCTCTTGGACAGTTGCATGGACCACATTGTCATGGTGGCTTTGGACAAAGCCAGGGGATTGTCCATTGAACAAGTTGCCCTTCATTTTGTTGAAGACGTGGAGAAGCGGATCAAGGTGCGCATTTCCACGCAGTGGGACAACCACAAGGCAGAGCATTTGCAGGATCCAGGAGCCACGGAGGAACCATCATCATCGGCAACGCCAAAGGGCATTCAGTGACATGCATGGATTATGCATGTTTTTTGCTGATATGCATTTTTTGATGATGAATGTATGGTTTGCATGCCATTTTTCAGCCAATGGTCTTGTTTGTTCCCAGCGAGCTTTTCATGAGCCCTGCCAACTTTTTACGGACAGGCCCTGCCCTTCTAGGAAATATTTCATCAGAGAAATGATTGGTTTCATTGAATCCAGCGAGCTTTTCATAAGCCCTGCAAACTTTTTACTGGCATGCATGGTAAGTATTCCTTTAGTCAAAAGCCAACCAGGCTTCGGCAATATGATGCGCATGGCAACCTCATGAACCTCTCTGACGTTTTGCGAGAGAAGGGATTTGTGGTGGGGCAAGCCATCATGAGACCCAAGGACAAGACCCGGGCAGTGGTCCGGTCCGTGTTGGGAAACAAAGTGAGGTTGGATGTTGAGAACAACGATATGGCAGGCCAATATGACATCTCTGCAAATGCCCTGTTGCAGGGGGAATGGAAGATCATCAAGAAGGCACCTGCCATCATCAACTTAGCCCATGATGATTTCAAAAGTCACACTGCTTTGCAGTGCAAGGTTCTCAATGACATGTGTGCCAAAGGTGAGATGGCCCGTCGCATGTTGGAATTGGAACAGCAGCACCAGGGTATTGTCCAACATTTGACCATCAAGATTTCGCCTGTCAAGGGTGTAGTCGTCAACAACGCTTTCAAGCCAGGGAAACTTGCGCTCACCCCTGCCACGCAAAGGATCGTCAATTTCAAAGAGGGCATCCAAGGTTTGCCTTTGGGAACGGTCAGAGGGGTCCCCCTCATGATCCTCCCACACTTCACCGCCCCCTCTCAAGACAAGGAAGGGAATTACAAGTTGTTTGTGAGTCCATTCTGGTTGGTCAAGCGTGTCACGGACCCGAAAGATGCCAACATGGAGATCCGGGGATACATGGAGAAAGACACTCCCAACAACTCGATCAAAGTCCCTACCATGGTCAATTTAATAGATGTGGGAAAGGATGACGAACTGAAGGTTTTGGGATCGCAGAAGCTTTCCCATTCCATGGAGCCACTGACGCCCGTGCTTGCCTCAGAGACCACAGAAGGGCGGGGAATGAAGCGCATGAGGGAGAAGGGGCGAGCTGACGAGCCCTGATCGCCAACTGTGGTGATCTGCTGCGCGATCTGTTGCGCGCATGGGCCTGTGCTGGTTTTTGAACTTTGAACTTGGATACCACTTCAAGTCGGGATCCATCACCATCGACGACGTAGCTGACAAAACAATGCATGTCTGCCAGACCGTCCTGTGAGTTGTTGGGAATCTAAAGTCGTGATAGAGGGTTCATGTAAGACAACTCTTTGGGAATCTAATCGTAGTTTATTTAGATCATGTCAAACACTTGTTCGTTTCGGTACCCTTCAGTTCCCAACATGCCCTTTCATGTCACGCCCCCCCTTGGCCAGGCTAACTGCTGAGTGCCACGTCTGGAGCCCTGGCAACTTCGTGGGGAGTCACCTTGGAAGGAATCAATCATTAAACTGGAAGTTGTTCTTCTAATTGGGCATTTGTGTAGCCGTGACCGATGTTCATGGGTTATAGTTGTCAGCGGTTGGAGTGCTTTGGACACATGTGCGCATGCCAAATCCAAACTGATCACACAGCACCAAATTAATGGGGTTCGAATGTGGTGTTGAAAGGGCTTTGAAAATGTTTTGGCTTCAAACTGAATTCCTTCTTGAACGCAAGTGTTTCACCTGTGGCCATCAGCGACAACCCAGGCGCGAGCCATGATGGCCCTGCACTCAGTCGAGCTGGGAGAGCCCTGACAGGGAGACCGCCATTGGTTGTAATTCTAGCATGTGGTTTTTTCAAACCTCAATCAAGGCTGCAGGTCAAGATTTCCAAGTGCTGACATGCATGCAATATACTGAATGCAGACAGCGCGTCAATTTGCAGAGTTGAAAGGTTCACGCATGACTGCGTTTGTATCCATGCATGGAACCATGGAAGTTTATGTGCGTGATCTCAAGGCAGGGCTCAACGGTAAGCTCGCCTCACGCACTGTCAAGCAGGGCCACAGAATGGCTCGCATGGATGACAGCGATGCAGATGGCCGGGATGAGACATTCTCCATCGAACGCCATTTTTGCATTGTCCATCAGGGCAACAAGTGGTACCCTGAAGTCAAGCAGCAGGGCAACAGGGACTTTATCAAGCTTGCCAAGTGGGACCGGAACTTCGTCAAGTTCGCCCTGGGCATGCCGATGGACTTGTCGAAAGGGGTTGCTCGCTCGGCCAACTCGACCCTGTTCGAGGATTTGCTGACTCTTCGCCGGAATGCTTCTGTGAGCTCAGTCACTCAGCAGCTCGAGCCTCCAAATTTGGAGAATGAATCGAACCAGGAGGGCAGGAGAAAGAAGAAACCGAAAGTTCGTGATGGGGACAAGTGCCTAGTCGACCCTGTGATCACGATCAAGTTGCCAGAGCTTGAGCACAACGGGGAATGGTTCCCTTCTCGACCGGCTTTGGTGTTGTTTGGGGTGCAGTCCAAAGAATTATGGATTGAATTGCGCAGCGACAACCTGGCTTACATGAAGTGCTTGGTCAAGAAAGGTGTGGGCCATGTGAAGCCACGCAAAAAGAGGACAAGCCCAAAGAAGAAAGTCAAGAGCCCACTGAAGAAGAGTCCCAAGAACAAAGGCGGAAAGGCCGAGCTTCCTTTGATTGAAGTTTCTCCATCACCTGGAGCTTCAGGATCCAGAGCTGCGCCGCATGAGATGTTGGATGACCGCCAGGATGACTCAGAAGCCAGGTAGAGTGACGGTCTACATATGTCAGGAGCATGGGGCATGCCACTGTGCCGTACCAATTACATAACTAAATGTTCAGTGTGTTGTTCAGTGTGTTGCATAAACCTTTCATATCCTTTCATGCTGCTTGCATTCAATGTTTCATTTTGTGTTCTGCGAAGGTACCTGTTGGCAACCCCATAGCCAGACTCGGTTTTTGAAGGTTTTTGACGGCCCATGCCATGATTGAACAAAACAAAGCAGCTTAGCCAATGCACGTGTGCCTGACATCCAGTTGGAAGTTTGTATGCTGGTAAAATATAACCATGGAAGTGGACGCCCATGTCATCAAGGAATTGGGTAACCATTAACACCATGGTCGCATGTTTGGGTATCTTCGGTCACCCTGCAACAACCGCATCCGGCTTGCTGAGGCCTGACCTGTGGACCTTGCCAACTCGTGGCTGCCCGCATGGGGTCCCAGTTGGGAAAGGTTTCACTTTGGTGCCATGACATGCCCACAGTTGATGTCATAACATATCTGTTTTCACTCAGTTGCAGTCAGAGTCATAACATGGCCATCATTGATGAATCAAGCTTCAGAAACATGAATGGTGAATAAACAAACATGTCACAGCATGGCCATGATTGATGATGCAAGAATCAGAAACGGCATCAAAACTGGAATCAGATCTCAGAACACATGTTTTCCCTTGGCTTCATTTTCACACGCTGACTCGCGACCCTCTACGCCGCGGTTCAAGACGGATGGCATGTACATGCATGAGACCATGGTGGCATGAGGCCCCGGTTGTTATGCTGTCATGCCACGACCCCCATATCCTCAAGCTTTCCATTCAGAGATTCAATGGTTATAGTTTTCAGTCCGCTGGGGATGGACAATGCTCCAAGTTGTATTGTTTTTGCCAAGCCAGGCATGGGGCAATTCTTTTCACCACTTGGGGCTTCCCAACCCATTTTGGTTATCGCATTCGTTTGCAATGCCAACACTTTAGGATTCCCAACCACTAACACAGTAGGATTACCACTAACACTTTAGGATTCCCAACTACTCACACTTTAGGATTCCCAACTGCTCACACTTTAGGATTCCCAACCACTCACACTTTAGGATTCTCGGCCCGTGCCACTGCGTCCCTGGTTGGTGGTGAGATTCAAGTTCACCCAGGTGATTCATTATCATTTTCATGTGACATCAAAAACTACACGCTTACCAATCAACACATAAGAAAATCAGTTTACTTACACACGCTAACAGCTAGGTCAGCTATAGATCTTTCCATCGACCTGGGGCCATCCATCCGCGTTCGCTGCTATGGCGAACCTGAAGCGGCGATACGCCGAGATGAAGGACAAGCTCAATGCCACGTTCAATGCGAGGGCCATGAGTCAGGTGATGGGGCCAGGAACAGCTGAGGTGTGGGAAAAGGTGGAGAATGAATGGAAGAAGAGAAAGGCCCCGGAAGGGACCGAAGAGGTGGGAGGGGCGCTGAAGTTCCTGGCGAAGGTGGAGAAGAAGGTGGAGGAGGAGATGGGGGAGGAAGATGCCTGGCGAGGTGGGCCAGGGTATGAGGAGGAGGAGGAAGAGATGGAGGGGGAACAGGATGAGGAGCAGGAGTGGGCCAAGGAAGAGGAGGAGGACGAGGAGTATGAAGAGCCACAGGAGATGAACGAGGATGGCACTTGGCCCGAGGAGGAGGAAAAGGAGGAGGAGGAAAAGAAGGAGGAGGAAAAGAAGGATGAGGAGAAGGAAAAGGAGAATGCGGCGGCCATGCAGGCGGCCAATGCGGAGGAAGAGGATGTGGAGGTGGAGGAGGTGGATGAGAAGGATGAGGAGAAGGAAAAGGAGAAGGCAAAGAAGAAGCCGGTGGTGATCACGCGGAAAAGGAGAAGGCGGCGGCCATGCAGGCGGCCAATGTGGAGGAAGTGGATGTGGAGGTGGAGGAGGAGGATGAGAAGGATGAGGAGAAGGAAAAGGAGAAGGCAAAGAAGAAGCCGGTGGTGATCACGCCGGCAAGGATCACACCAGCGAGGACACCGGCGAGCACACCGGCGAGCGCCAAGGGGAAGGGGAAGAAAGGGCCAAGAGGACATGATGGACAGAGGGTGGGCAAGAGCAAGGGTGGCAGGGGTCGCCATGGTGGAAAGGGGTATGGCGGCAGCAGCTATGGTGGAAGCAGCAGCAGCCATGGCCATGGTGATGGAAAGGGAAGGGGTGGTGGATATGGTGGGGGGTATGGGGGGGGGGAATGGTGGTGGAAAAGGATATGGTGGTGGAAAAGGAGAAGGGAAAGGGAAGAGCCATGGAGGAAAGGGCAAGGGTGGCAGTGGAAATGAAGGGAAGGGAAAAGGTGGCGCAGCCCAGCCATCCAAGAAGCCCTTCTGGGCTTCGTCATCGAATGCCAAGGCCAAGGGCAAGAAGGGCAAGGCGAAGGGAACGCCATTGGCTGAGGACGAGTGGGGTGGAACCTACCTGGTCGGTGGCTACAGGGACGTCACGGGCCAGTTCCATCCGCACCTTGGTTTGATTCATTGGGCTCCATTTTGATTTCATCCTGAACATCAGTCACATTAGATGGCATAGG
>VSDK01022974.1:0-26174 GCA_009767595.1 Symbiodinium kawagutii
TCAACACATGTGTATGGCCAAATGGTAGGGTTTATTCAAAGGGGGATGTATTTACACACATCTGGGAATGTCTCTGAGACAAGTCACAGGTAGCGTTAGAACAGTACCCAGCGTGCCCGACAGCAGCATATACCAGGCTTTTTCAAGGTACCTTAGCTCCGACTGAGTCTGCCCGTTCGTCTGCAAAAGGACAAAGGGAAGGAAGACTAAAGAGAGGTGCCAGCAGCCGGGGCCAGGAGGGAAGAAGAGCTGTCCATGCCCGTCCAAACTGAAAACGTTTCCACATCACAAGAAAATTCAATACAAAAGTACCTTAAGACGGATTAAACGCAGGTGAACCTTGAAAAAAATCATTCCAGCATACTATCAGTTCTTCCTCAATCATATATACCCTACTCAAACGGAGGTTGGATGATGGCAGCCTCAAGTTTCAGAACCTATCCTAGTCCACCCTCGGCTCCTCCTTTCTACAGTATGATATTACAGACTTCCAGCACGGGCATCCCCTCACAATTGCGCAAAGCGAATCAAGCCCAACTGTCCTGACGTAATCTGCAACACCTACAGCAACATCGATGATGTCATCACACATAAGCGGAGCAAGTTGCCACAAACGTTTCAGCATGATGATGCTCCAAAGAAGTAGTGGCCTTGCAACATGAGTATCATGAGTGCCCTTGAACTCATGATCAGGAGCAAGTGTCTGCATCAGGATTGGCTCCCGGCTATGCACAATCACAGGCTATCGATTGATGACAAAAATATGTTTCTTGGAAGATTCTGGACAGTCATAGCTTCCTCAAATTGAACGGCATGGGTTTGGATGGGTTGTCCAAAACACGAATCAGATCATCAAAAAATCATGGTTTTCTTGAGGCAGGGGCCCACGGACAACTGCTGCGATGGTAGCATCCAGGGATGAAATCAACCTGAGTCTTTCCAAAAGGGTG
Organism: Symbiodinium kawagutii; assembly: GCA_009767595.1. Classification (NCBI taxonomy): domain Eukaryota; class Dinophyceae; order Suessiales; family Symbiodiniaceae; genus Symbiodinium; species Symbiodinium kawagutii. The sequence goes on from VSDK01022974.1 coordinate 951, forward strand.
ACAAACAAATTTTCATGAGTACAGTAGGAACCAGCTTACATGAGCTTCAAAGAATCATGCCGCTGCATGTCACCATATGTGGCGACGTCAAAATTAAAGTTATTAAGGTGTATTCATTGGTCTTTTAGAACGTTGTCGTTTTCCAAGTTTGGGAGTACTCCTTTGGGGCATCGTTGTTTTTCGAGTAAAATCGACAAAACACATCTCCATGTAACTCTTAAGCTAAACGCAATTGACTATAAGTTTGCCTCTGGCTCATATACACACAACAGCATGGGCATGTAGAATTTCAAGCAGTGCCAACGTTTGCATCTCAGTCACCAAAGAAATGGCAAGGAAGGCAAATAGGAGTCCTGAGAGCACGCAATGTTCGTCGCTAGGTTCCTCCACATCCTACCAATCCGGCAGATAGTTCAGAGCTATCATCTTGTCTTTCACAAAAGCATGGCAGCGCCATTGCCCCGCCATTGGTCAGCACTGATCACTCTTGATCGACTATATAAGTCCTATTGACCGCCATAAATCACTCTTAAGCACTCCGAATCGAGAATAACGACGGCTCATGACTATTCATCAACGTGATCGCAGTCAACTACCAATCATGCCTATCAGCCAGTCTATAGTAAGCACCATTATCTGTTTGCAACCATCCGACCGTCATGAATCATTATCCACCACCCCTGACCACCATTTGGCAACATTGCTAACATATCCAAGGTTCATCGTAGGTCCACGCCAAAGGGCTGAGGAAATTCGCTGCGAAACCAGAAAGGTGGAATCCAAAGACCATCCTGAAAAACTGCCGCCACTGCCGCGTGGCCAATGGTGGTCTTGACAATGGCCAATAGTCTTCAACCGCGGTTTATACAGTGTTGGTATTGTGTTGGTATTCTCGGATCATACTAATCAATGTTGACTTAGATAATGATGGTTCATGGTGTAATGGATGGTGATGGTTTTTAGTATTTAATTACTGGTCATGTGATGGAAACTTCGTGTCAGCTCTGCATGGATTGAATATAACTACCACCCCATACGAGTCAACATCCCAAAACATAGGTTGAGATGTAGACCCAAAACAACAGTGTTTACCTGTAAGCATGGCAAAACACGGGAAAAAAGTCCTAAGCCAGGGTCGCCATTTCTATCCATTTCTCAGACTTTTTCTGGGTCTGAATATGGTACCTGGAAGCTTGAAAGCTCTTGGTATCTATATTCCAGGCCTTTCGGAACTGTAAAAATAGAATTTTGCAAATAGCCTAAGCCCCAGAAAGCTAAAAAAACCCGCGCTGTAGCATCCGGGCGCAGCAGCATCTGGTATAGGAGCACCCGGTGACACCAGCGCCCTGCCTCCAAAACGCATTCTTCAGACAGCACCCATCGCAATCACCCGGGCTTCAAAGCACACCCTGCACTGGTTCCAAGGGGAGAGCCCTGCACAGCAATGGGAGCACCCCACCAGCACCCTGGTTCCAAGACGCACCAGCAATTCTTCCTGTTTGCAAAAACCTGATTGTCCACTTGTGAAAACGCGAAAGTCGCACTTTGCCTAAGGATGCCACGGCACCTACCGAATTGTGAAGCAGCGCCCAGAAAAGTGCAAAGCATGCAGCGGCAGCAGCAGCAGAGGCCAAACGCTTTAGTACTGGTTTGAGCGTGACTCTCACGCCAACTTGCAACAATACAGGACATGAGAAAAATTACTTGAAAAACGTGCTTTTCCCTTGGCAACTTTGGGTTTATTGTGAAATGATGTGAAATGGATCTCTTTGCAAACAAACTCACATTTCAGAACATGAGTGCCAAATGTGCCTCAAAATGAGCCCGCAAGTGACTAAATGGCAAAAAACGGGCCTTACATTGACTTTATGGTTTAAGACGGACCTAACATGACCTAACTCCCTCTCTCTCCTCTCTAACTTCACGTCCCAGCGGGGGGTCTCACCAAGCGATCCCGAGATCTGTATAGATCTGAGCTCCAAAATCTTGGACAAAAGTCAGTCTTCAAACATATTTGGTGGAAATGCTCGGATCTATACAGATATCCGGATCTTCAGCTGATGTTGATTTTAACCATCCTGATCAAAATTTGCTGGCAACCAAGCCTGCAAAAAGACCTCAAGACAAGCAACACTACATAGGCATACTCCGTCGAGTAGTGCAAATTCATTGGAACGCAAGTGATAATGCTCATTGAATGCAGGCCTGCCTTAGCACCGCTTCCAAAGTCAGGACCGGCACCGGCCCAAAACAGCAATTGCAAAGAACAGGCAACAAGTCTCTGCCTTTGGATGAGACACAAGGGCTGGACAAAAGAAGTTGTGAGACAGCTGGCAGACAACAGCGCGGAAGAATTGCAAAGCCAAAATGAGCCAAGCATCATTGGAAAATTGATGAAAATTGAAACTCCAGAGTGAAATTGGATTAGATTGAGCTGCCGAGCAGAATACAAGACATGCATGTCTTTTTGCTGTGTGTACTTTGTCTCCTGGTTATATGTTTGTGTGTGTGTGTGGGTGTTGTATCAACCTCTTGCTACAGAACTCTCTTCCTGATCAGGTCTGACTGTCTGTTCTATGTGCATCAAAGCATCAATGAAGATCATCACAGTGAAAGGCATATTCTTTGGCCCATTCTCTGCATCCTGCAAAAATTACACATCTCTGCCCTCTCACTCAGGGCTCAACCCTGTGTTACACTCAAAATTTGAAACTTAGAGAAAATTTCAGAATTCTTGAAACTCAAAACACTAACCCAAGATCTCAAGGCCTTGCCATGCGCCCATGCGCTCATTCCCTTGCCGCCGGTCACCATCTCCTTCCGTGAGTACAGCACCACCGCCATGTGTACGAAGCCCACGGCAGCGCCCAGAAGTGCAGCGTGACGAATCATCGCCGCAGACGAGGACTGACAGCCAGTTGCAAATGAAAAAATAGATCTACAATTGCATCTACTACTAGCATCTACTACTAGCATCTACTACTAGCATCTACTACTAGCATCTACTTCTAGCATCTACTACTAGCATCTACTACTAGCATCTACTACTAGCATCTACTACTAGCATCTACTACTAGCATCTACTACTAGCATCTACTACTAGCATCTACTACTAGCATCTACTACTAGCATCTACTACTAGCATCTACTACTAGCATCTACTACTAGCATCTACTACTAGCATCTACTACTAGCATCTACTACTAGCATCTACACTTGCATCTACTAGCTAAATCTAGCTAATAGATCCGACAATGGATAGCTAGCAATAGCAAATAGCTAATATCCATATAGATCCAATAGTTTGTAGCTAATCACAACATTAATGACCAGTGGAGTCAGTAATCGATCCAATAGCCTGTAGGTCTGATAACCAAGTAATGATATTTGCGAATGGTTTTGATATGTTATAATTTGAGTAGCTGTTAAATGATCATTTTGCCAATAATAGCTGCTAATAATCCGCAATGGTGAGAGCAAATAGTTGCTAATCTTACAAAAATGAATCTAGAAGGCAAAGAGAAAACATAGTGAAGCATATTGGAGTTCATATCACAATCCAAACAAATCAACAGTTTCGAGTTCTTAGACTTATAGCTATATCTGCCATGCTCGTGAATAGAGTCCAATGAGAGCTCCCTGTCTACGGGGCAGCAGGCAACATTCCCAGTGACAGGCGGCACTCTTTCAACAACTTCTCTGGGACCTGTCAAATGAAGGAGACCCAGTTCTGCAGGCCTCATTGATATTCCTTGTCACTTCTGGCAAACATAGGAATAAGCCGACCAAATGCCTCGAGAAACTCCGAATCATCTCTTTGACTGAATTCAAAAACTAACCGTGACAACATGTGAGAACTGAGCACGTCGACACTGAAGAACCAAGTGAACATAAGTGAACTCTGAAGCAAGAACAGTGAGGAATGAATCTGAAGCAAGAACAGTGAGGAATGAAGCAAATTCATGCAATGTCATTTCCACTTCCGTTTCCAGTCTGCCAGGCAGCTTCCTGTCACTTTCCTGACGCTGCCGTGGCGCTGGAAACCGACCAAGAGGCAAGTCGCGCCAAAGTCATAAGCTGCTGAATTTGGCAGCTTCGCCAGTGACAGGCCTTGCAGCAGAAACACTGCCCTTCACAGCTTTTTCGAGGGCAACAACTGGCCACGAAGCGAATCGTGCAGCGCAGCTATGTGCAGCTGCCTGGAGGCGAATCCCGTTGAATTCCTTCCAAGTAGAAGGGACTGCTGTCCTTGCGCGCGGTTTTTCAACGTCCAAAAAAGTGCTCCTGGTTGTTCCAATGGAAGTTCCCATGTGTTCTAATGCCCTACCAGTATCTTGGGTTCAGCAATGACAACTGAGGTGGCGAACGTCTTCGATTTCAAAATGATGGGTGTCAATTCAATGGTCGGCAACGATCTTGGTCTTTGCAGGAACAACTTTTTTGGTATCCATTCCATGTAGCAAACCTTGGCCCCAAATTCTTCTGCTCCATTTTCCGTGTTCAAATCTCTTTCGGATGTTTCCTTCGTGTTGTCTTGTTTGCCTTTCATTGCCTTTCTGTTGTTTTACATCCGGCCTTGAGCCACGATGCAACGCGTGTTCTGCATCCCAGCACAGGCGCAGCCACAAACCTACTTTCAGCCAGCTGACCAGTTGGACGTGTCTAAGAGACATAGCCCATGCGTTGGGAGAATTGTGAGAGTCACTTCATTCACAAACCTAGCTGCACGAAACCAAATTTGCACGCTGCTGATTCTGTAGGCCACTGCTTCTAGGCCATTAAAACACAAGTGGCACTCAAAGTCGACCAATCCAGTGCAGCCAGGCAACAGTATCAGAAACGTCAATTCTGTGATTTGCCCAGCCAGAGTTGGATTCCCGGCATGATCCATTGCCCACTGGATCCTACCCTACTAGCAGGATCTGGTAGGGAAGTAGGGCGACACGGCGACACAGTTGAAGATAACTGTTTCAATGGCTTGTCATGCTTGTCTTTTACTTGGGTCACCACAGCTGGCTGGGAGGGGGTTGTTCTTGCTCTCAATTTTGTGTTGTTGTGCCCACTTGCTTGTTCGCATAGTCACACGGAATGCTCCATGATGGGCTCGTTGCAGTCCTATGAAAAATTTGGCTGAAGATTCTGATTTGTTGTCTGCAGGATCTGACAAGAGGTACCAAGAATACCACTTACTACACATTGAAGTATACTCGCTTTGCAGCAAACCACCATGGAAAGGACAGCTCCTCCTCTACAACATTGCCGAACACAACGTTGCCGTTCAAGCACTTCCAAGTGACGAGTCGTATGATCTCAGTTTGATGTGCTGCTCTTGCATCCTTCATTTGTTGCTGTCCTTGCAGCGTTCTGCATTCCAACTTTGATAGGCAAAGCGAGCACAAGCCAAACTCATCGCTTAAGGACAGGCTGCTGTGGTTTGTAGTCAAATTTCATCTCCAGCCCCTCTAGACCCATCCTTGTCGCTCCTACCACTTCTCATCGCAAGCAAAATGTACAATGTGCGCAAGCAGCAGGGGCTTTTGCCTCGAGGTTGTTCTGCATGCACGATCCACTGCATCTTCTCTTTTGGATGTTTCGTGGAAGCTCGATCAAGATGTCCGGTAGATGATGTGCAGGGTCGCAACAAAAATCCCATGATTCCTTTCAGGATGTGTGGTGCCAAAGGGTGTTCAGATGTTGTTCCAATTGCAAGGTGCAAGACACCAGCAATCTGCTAGGTATGTCGTTCCTAAACGCATCGGAGAATGATTTTTGGGCACAGCAGTCTACATGCGAATTGAGACAAAAGGTATGTAGACCAATATGTAGATGCTGTGGGAAGATCATTTTTCGAAGGTATGCAAGACAACTCATTGGCAACCGAACAATCAAGACCTCAAAAATGGCAATGAATGGCACATTAGACACATTGTGTGAGTGTTGTTGCGTTTGATTCATATGCTATATATCTTTATTTTTGTCTATAACGCATTTAGATATATGATGACATAATCCAATGATAGATATCCCCTGCTAATCCCTCCACATTCTTTGAACGAAGTCCCTGCATTCATCACAAACTTCGAAAAATTAGGACCATCCAGGACCTCTCTGAACGAGCTCTAGCGGTTGTGATCCTAGCAACTTTACCACGAGCAGCACAATGCATTTGCAGGTGCTCAGCTCGATTGCGACACAGTTGCGCTACCAAATTCCACAGAGCGTCCCATGGAAACACTACGTTGCCGGTTGCACTAGTGACTAGGCACAAAGCTGACTTCAATTGCCCAAAGTCCATTCGGAAGGGTGGCCACATGTTTAAGAAAAACAAATTAAGAATGAATGAAAATGGATGAAAATAGTAAGAGAACTGAAAATGAATGAATACAATGTATCTCAGAATGTCTACACCTGAACAGTCCTCAACTCACCACGATATCAGCACAGTTCGCCCTATCTCTGGTGGCCCTTGTGGGTACACTGAGGCTTCGAAAACAAAAAAACTGCAGTTTTGTCCCCTCGAAAGCGCGGTCTTTGCTTCAAGGCTTGCGAGGATTTTGTGGCCACTTCCATCAAGACCCGCGCGCTCAGAAGCATCGAAGGGAAACGATATCACCCGTCAACCAGTTTGCCTGGCAGCTAAACAACAAACGTCGATGGCAACTGACCGTTGATCCAGCTGTCGCCTCTGTGGACCTTGACAGGTTTATCGGGAGAAACAGTTCGGGAAGTGTTGACGAATTCAAACGCAACATAGCTAAACAGTGCTACAATGCTACACACTTAGCTACCAGTAACACCTGCGTTTGGAACATCCGTATCTCATGCTGCACCTGATCGTTCCAGCCTTCCACGTACTTTTTAAGAAACCTGGCACACAAGGTGGGATGGCAAGTGACCCTGGCGACAAACATGCTTCTGTGCCATAGGAGATCCTGATTCGCAACGCTGCCGTTGATTTGCCATTTGCCGTTGTTGGTACATGTTGGTACTGTGGCAACTATTGTCAGTACCGCATTGTCACAGTAGTCAGAGTAGTCATGGGTCAAACATGTAAGCTGAGAGGCGAGTCTTTGATAAAGTCTTCAATTTTCAAGTTTGAGTCCACATTTTGTGTGGGAGCTTGAGACGAAGGATTGTAACACAAACTCGGCGGGCACGTGGTGCTGACTCCTCTCACGCCACGAGAATCCAACGCAAGCGAGTCAGTGGAACAGATCCATCGGCTTTACCAAATCCTCACCTTATCAAGCGGAGGACATGAATCAAATGATAGCCGGAAGAGTACAACAAAACTGAGATGTGAGTGCATTGATTTGCAAAGGCATCGAGTCACTCCACTCACTAGACTCGTCTCCGTCAAAAGGCATACTGTCCAAGGTCAACGCGTAGAGACCAGTGGTTGTGTGTTGCGTTGGCTGGAAAGTAGCCCTGTAGGCATTCCGGGCCAATCTCAAACTCTCAAACTGATCCAACTCGGCACAACTTGAACTTAGATCTCAATTTGAGCGCTGCAATTTGCGACCAGTATGAAGTTGCAACCAGCATGCCTTTCAAGTACCAACCATTTGCACCCCTGCAATTTGGATTGTACGACTAGCGCTTGGGGTTACGTAGGACTGGAAAGAATAAAAAGCACATGAACATTTTTAAAAAATGAAGTTGCAATAAAGTGAAAACCATCACCTCGACAAATAAAGTGCAGAGATGTGGTCTTTCCCACCTCAATGCAGGGATGTCCCAAATCTTGGGCCTGGCAGCTCTCGCGGTCCCAACTTGGAATGCTCAACATCCTATCTAAACAAACATCCAACTTTAAATGGTAGGGAACAACATCCAACATTCGGATAATTGTGAGACATTGTGAATTGGTTTTAGCCAATCCCATGGATGAAGTCATGTTGAATCGTTTTTTTCATTTCGTACCTAAAAAAAGCGTGAAAAAATCACTGCTTTCCAACAAAAACAAAGAGGCCACAAAGATCCACAAGGATTCACAAGACCTGCTTGAGCAGCGTTCTTCCATGGTATGGTTTGATCACCTGAGCCAGGGATAGAAGTTCAGAGTCAAAATCCTCAGAAGAGAATCAAGATGAGTAAACATGAGTAAAGAATAGTAAACATGAGTGAAGTATAGTAAAGTAAAGAGAAAGTGAAAAAAGTAGTGAGGAGATGTGAGGAGAGAAACAGAGTGAGACAAGGGAGTCTAGAAAAGAATGCAGGAGAGTTCAGGAGAGTGGGGAAGTCGAGAAGCGTAAAGAATGTAAAGAGGGGAGATAGAAGCGGCTGAGCCCATCTTTTTCTCCGTGCCTTATCTAGTTCGCCATGGAGAACCAGAATTGGCACCTTGGAAGCAGCACAGAGCTGCTATGACAGCTGCTATGACTCCGGCTTCACACTCGAAACAACGGGGTGAAAAGTTTGGGTCTCCGGCAGGGCTTCGGTTTGGTGATTGACCTCACTGCAACGAAGCTTGGCTGCTCCCAGAAGTCATGCCATGGTCTCCCCACATAGGCTTCGTTACAAGCCCCCATCCGTTGACCGTTCCAATCTGACAGCTAAGGCTGCAACACAACCGCCTCAGTGTCTCCATGTTGTTGTAGCAATGTCCAGGGACGAGCAAACTTCCTGTCGCAATGGCGGAGGCTACAAATGAAAAGACATGTGCCCCGCAATGGAATTCAGCAAATTTTATTGAAAACAATTCAATCATTAGTAACTAACCACGCATGCTGTCCGAGGCGTGATCCCATTTCAGGCGAATTGTCTTTTCACAATCGCAGAGACTATGGGTCGCTTTGCGATGGCCGCTATGGGGGCCTTTTTTCATCCTTTTTCTAACCTTGACACTCGACCTGTTGGAAGGTTTACTGAGAGCGTGCTTTATGCATTTTTGAAAGTGACTTTGAGCCCAACATCAACGCAACAACTCGCTATAGTAGTTGCAACGTTTAAATGAAAAGAAAAATGATAGAAAATGTTTTAACTCCAATGTCTTGCCCGTGTGAAACAGCTCGATATTCAGCAACATGGGTGCTTCAAAAACCTCAAAATCTGAGCCCAAAAATGTCCAAATAGAAGGATCCAAAAGGTAGAAATTGGTTCCGCAGCTTGAAGAACTGCCTTTCCAAAGAGGTCGGGGCCAGTCTTGCGCTTGGTCGCAAGGTGTTCAAGGTGGGCGTCTAAGATGGGCCCCACCTTGTCTCCACTACCACCGAACATGGGCTCCACACCGCCATGCTCACCTGACCAGAACCTGTTCCTAACCCGCCCACCATCTGCGTGTACCGGTGGCCCATCCCAAGATATCCCAAGCGTTTCTATTTACGGCAAAGCTTCCACTTGCAGGGACTCATGGACACCTTTCAGCAGCGCTTCAGCAGTGCAACGTTTCCAAACAGCACTGGGAACGCTGCCTGCCAGGCCCACATAGTCCGCTGCCACTTGTCGAACACTGATGAAGGGGCACCTTAAAGAGATGCGCAAAATTTCAACTTTGCTTCACTCAAATCATCTCATCTTTTAATTCTTCCAGCTGCACCCACTGTAGCAGAATCCAATGTGCCAGGCGGCTGAAGAATGATGCCACCAATCTCCCATTGGAACCTGGCTACAGTGCAGCATCTCAAGGCGGACGACCGTTTCTGTTGGGGCAACTTCTGCTTCGAGATCGTCATGCTACAAGTTTGCACAGGGAACAGGAGGTCAATGGACTATGGTTTGTAGGGATGGTCATTTTCTTGCGATCTCTACATGGATTTTTGATGGTGACCCTTCATCTTGACTTCAAGGAATCGTCTAGTTCATGGTCCATTCCCTTCCTCCCAGTGTTGAGCACAACCATTGACATGGAACGTGGTTGATAATCAAACCAGCTGCGCCGAAAGAAAGTACTGAAGAAAACAAATGAGCATGTAATATGGCGGCAGCACAAATCAAAGGCACGCTTTGCCAGCGTAAGGACAGGCCTAGCTGCAAACTGGTGCCCATGTTTGAAAAGCGCTGCATTTTCGGCTGCCAAGTCAATTGGTCAGAATAGAACGGAAAACCGGACAGGATAATAATCGGCGGTTCACACACCGATTCTGACAAAATCTCATATCAAAATTGGGGCAACTTGTTTCAATCCCATGATGATCCATCTTTCGCCCCTTGAGGTCTGCACGCACTGCCCAAAGAACGGCCATGAAGAACGATCTGCACATAATGTTCGAGAGCCAAGCAAAGCTGCAATTTCATGGTGTTCAACTCAATTAATGCAATAACCTCCTGGTGTTGAACTTTTGCACTTTGAAGTCTGGTGAAGTTTCAGAATCTCTCTGCCCTTTTCGGGCAACTTGGAGGCTAAATCGAATGCCTTGCGTCGTTGATTTGGACCCCGATATGAATGATATGAGAGGCATCAAATGGCTATCTCCGCACCTGAGATGGATCGATCCCCTTTACCTGGCAGCAGAACAACCTCGATACAGCATCTGCGTCTTGATCAGCAGCTTTCAACATCGTCAAATCGGGATCTCATCATATCTCATCATCATATCTCATCTAATTTGATTAAGATGAATTTTGAATTTGATTCTGATCTTGCAAGCAGGACCCGTATCCATCCCTACTGGGGCTATGCAACAAAGGCAAGAAAATAACAGCTGAGGTCCCCAGCAAGGCGTGCATGCCTACATCATCCACTCCATCGAAGCTCACCTACCGCAGTTTGACAAATCACAAGCTGCACAAAAGGATTCCATGGCCCCAAATGTCTCCAAGCCAAGGATTCCATTGAGTCCATGTGTTTATTTTTTAAGGCGGAAAGCAGTTTTTGCCACCTTTTCTACGGCCACTTGCCAATTTCTCAGAGAGGTCACCACATGCAGTCGGGTGATCCGTGAGCAAACGTAGCTGCCAGGAAATCAGCCTGATAAGGCTTCTTAGTCTGCCTACTTTGTGCTGCAGAATGGAAAAAATGCATACATTGAATGCACGAGGACAAACATCGCCATGATGCACTGTACACTTTTACAGGAACATACTTTGACCACGGAAAGCAAAGCATGCAAGAGCGTCTAGTGGTGATGGTTTCTATCGGTTGCTTGTGTTGGGCTACAGCTAAGCTTTGGCCGTGGGAAGAATTTTTCGTTTATCCAAATTTCTACTTTCCCATCTTCCAATCTTCTCTCGTGTTCCCTTCCCTTCGTCTTCTCCATCCTTTTCGTCCCCTTTGTCTGTCCTTCTCATCCTCTTCACTCTGAGATTTTGCATCAGAATGCTTGCAAGTAAAGAAAATGTTTGCACCAGGCCCATTCCAGTAAACTCTTTGAGCCGATTTGTGAGCAAGCAATGACATCGCCGAGCAGTATAGTTCAGATAGTTGAATGGGAACTGCCGTGGGGAAAGAACATACAATACTAGATATGATATGGATAGTACGTAAATATATACATATAAATATGTATATCACTATATGTACTTCTTTGTCTGTATATCACGCATATATACAATGCATCTGTGTATGTATAGATAATGAATATGTATATATTTGCATATACACATATATATATATGTACATATATATATATATATATTTATGATACATATATATATATGTATGTATACAAAAATATGTATAAAAATATATATAAACATATATATATATTATATATGTTCTGTAGTATTGGTTGTTCTGTATATCAATGTATACATGTTCATTAATTTTACCTGCAAAACTCCCAGCATGGCACCTCTTCACAGCCTCTACTCTTCAAACAAAGACCGTAGCCAGGATACTCGACGGCCAGGACATTGCACTGCACAAGTCACGGCGCAAAAACCTCTGAACTTCGCAAACAATGTTTGGAACTTATATCATCTATATATATATATATATTGGAATCAAAATATATCCTACTATAACTTTTAGAATTTCCAGAAGCTATAAGTTTCTGCATTGAAGTCATAGAACTTGTCTCCATGTCTTGACTTTGAAGAGCACAAAGCGACAATTCCTCTTAATAAGGACAGGGGCACGGCCGTTCTTGAACCGTGTCCCACGACAGTCCTCCACAAATTCCTAAGTTGGTCTATGCAAAAAGACTTCACAACCGATGCTTCTTTTCTTGCGCCTTCATGGCCTGTGTGAACTGCAGAATGTCTGCTTCTATCAGCTGCAAATCCTGCGAAATGTCCAGGGCTTCAGCAATGACAAACCATTCCAGGTCTTAGGAAGAATGGCGGATGTGCATGGATGTGCCACCACCAGATTTCTCTGTGCTCGTAAATGTTGTCATGAAAGCTGCGTACATAAATGACACCTATGATGGTATCCCATGGTGACTGGTTTGGTGTCTTGGAGAAAGGAAGGAAATCGAAAGTCCTTCTACATGGAGTGGTATAGCAAACTCTGGATTTCTTTGATTTCTTGTCAAACACTCCCTCTGCGATTGAAAGCAAGGCATTAAGATGGTCCTCAGCATTGCCGTGGAAGAAGATCACTGTCCTAACGAGAACACTCTGATTGCTGAGGGGAGAGGATTGTCACACGCGAACTGCCGTTTTTGACGTAGAACCAATGGGATGGTCGGCACAGAGCTGTCTTGGACAGGCAACATGCAGCAACATGGCTATGCGACCGTTGGAAGTCGCACTCTGTTGTCCTCTTACTCCGTGTTTCCTCTGGTGAGAACCAAAGGAAAGGTCTGGTGACCTCGGCTTCTCTTTCCTGAGATCTAAAACTACCAGTAGTTCGCTTGGGGCTACTTTCAGTGCTCTAAGTGCTTTCCCGTACACTTTGGCTGTCACATGAACTTCCCTTGTACTTTTGACATCTTTTGACTGTGTCAGCCATCTGATCAAACCTGGAAATTTGAAACGATTCACTCCTGTGTCCAGTCCTCTCCTCATTCGTCAAGTGTCTCCAGTCACGCATCAGCCATGGCATGGCTTTGACCGTAAACCATTCACGGTGTCCACAAGCAAAACATCCCACCTCACCACTGGGCCCCGGGCACCACCGCCCGGAAACTTTGCAGAGCGCTGGTCCCAAACAATATTTTTCGATGCCTCGGAAAGGACTGCCAGTTCCAAGGACAATGACCATATACGAACCATAGTGGTACTCAAGTTTCCTAGGCGCTACTCTCATCTGCAAGTTCAAGCTGTTTTGAGTAGTGGATGCTTGAGGGCACAAAAACTTGTGACAGGGTCACATCAACCGAGCCCCACATTCTCGTTAAAAAGTGACAGTCTTTAATGCCGAGGTCGAGCAGCCGAGCGCACTTCCCAACTGTGAAAGGCGCGCCTGGGCTTTCTGCTCCTCCGGAATTTCTGGTGGGAGAAAAACCTTCAGTCGAGAAAGACGTGGGGCTTCTCTTTTGGGATGGATTTTCTATTTGGGAATATTCTTGGTTTTGTTTGTGTTGCGTTGCCTACGGAATGTGCGGAGATTCGGGCCTTCAGACTCTTATTTTGTTGGTACCTACAGCAATTTGGAACTCAAACAATCTTTTTCAAGTCTCCGCAGCTTTGGACCTGGAACATCCGGTTTTGCACATTGTTGCGTCAGTGCTGCTCTCAAGCATGTCGAACCTGTTGTTGTGTATCCTGGGTTTTTTGAGCGGGCAGTGATCGAGGCTTGGTTTGAAAAAACAGCAATGGTTCAAGCAACACAAATCCAAGAAACGCTGTTCGATGCAACACGGGTCTTCAACCCTGCACACCAAACGCAACGCAAACTCTATCATCATCCAACATACAATTACGCACTCTCAGGTCGCCAGCCGTTCTATGTATGTATGTGAACATACATATATATATATATATTTGATGATGAAGTGATTCATATTCATACACAGAAATTTATGCCTCGGCAGCATATTGAGTGCAATTGGGTAATCTCATCTTTAAGAGGGCCCTAAAGCGAGCTCCAACCATAGCTCACTGCTGTGGAAGGGTTTGCAGAGACCTACCCAACAAACATGGTTGCTGGCCACTGCAAGCGTTTCAAACCCACTGTGGGAAAGTAACGCAGTGAGTTGTTCAAAGCTTTATGCATATGAGGCTGGGAGGTAGACCAAAATGTACGAAAAAGATGCTAAGTATCCAGAATATGTGTGACAGGTAAAACCTTGTTGACATATCATATCAGGCAAAACAATCACAACGATTTACAACGTACGTACTTCGCACTTTGCAGTTGTCTTTCCAAGAGAAAACGCTTTGGTAATGTTGTCGCTGTTGGTAATGATAATCAATGGTCAATTTGTGTATGTTTCAGTGATTTGAGTTAGCTGTTAAGTAGCTAGTTCGCTCCGAGGGCTGCGCTCAGCATGGCTCTGCAACTCTGAGGCCAGCACGAAGGACGCAGCAAGACTAAGTCCCATGGCGGGGGCGCTGACCAAGTTGAGGCTTCAACGAAGTTTCAAGGTCGTCCAATGAAGGTCCAATGAAGGTCCTTCATTGAGCCGTTGAATCCCGACTTTCACGGTTGAGCTTGTCCTCGTTTCAGGTAGGCTTGGACCAAAACAAAGTCCAAAATTGACAATGGAAGTAATGGAAGACGGTCCATCTGCTGTTAAGGTACCAAACTACGTACTAAAACAAGGACTGCTATCATCATGCTGAGTTGTAGCTACCGCGTATTGCGATTTGTGTGCGCGTAGAATGCCAAAGTGCCTGATCTGCATAATCGTCCAAATCAACGCTTGAGCTGCAAATATCATATTTTCGGAGTCAATCGCCGGAATCCTCCTGAGTTCAGAGAAGGCTTGCCTATAGAGCCTCTGCCCCAAATCCCAACTATGTTTCAAAATCAGTTGACTGGTTTCCTGAGGGTCAACAAATGACTCTCCCAAAAGGTATGCTGCAACATGGAGATTCTCATCATGCTTTGATGGCTACTGAAACCAAAGACAGGCACAAAGACCTGCATTGTTTTTTCTGGGTATGGGCGCTGTATGGGTGCTGTATGGGTGCTGTATGCAATGGGGTGTGGTTGGATGGGATGATGATGTTCATTGTCACAGGCACACTTTGAAGTGCAAGCTCAACTGCTGCCTTTGAAGTGCAGCTCTCCGGCCGTGCCCCGACACCAGAAACATTTCCGCACCATGGATGTCCGGTGGGTACTGAAACGAGTGATCTACACAATTTTTTGACTGCTTAGGCTTTGACTGTTTGACTTTGGATCTCAGACAAGACCGACAACGTTAGTCCCATCTGCTTCTGTTTGCAAAATACATGTCGCCAACAAGACAAGAACAACAAAGTTTCATACCCAACTGTCCATGAGTCCATGTGCATATATTGTATGGTTTTCATATGTTTTCGTATGGTTTCATCAAGAATCATGATGCAACCATCCACCAACTACAAAAACATCCAAAAGCAGCTACGGCCATGATATCTCCAAAAAGCACGCTTAAAACAGCACTTGTTCATACCCAGGAGGTGTGTTTGTTCACAAAGAGTACTTCTACTTTGCCATTTTGAGCAATTGCAATTAGATGCCGCAACTTGTCTATGACGCTGTGCATCCAAAAGTCGCAAAGAAGAAACGACTGTGACTTTGAGGAAACTTATGTTCGATCACATCAGAAGAAAATGATGTGGCAGCAAGATCATTCTATGGTAGAATACAGAATTTCAAAAAGAAAGGAAAGCAAATCTTTTCGTTGTCCGTGGATGAAATGTTCGGCTTCCAGCGTTTGTTCTCTGTTGGCTCCTGTCTTCCCTGCCTTCACACGCTTTAGCAAGTTGTTTACATTGGTCTCAGTGACATCTTCTTACACACCCGTAATGCTATGTGCGGTGACTTTGCAAGTTGGGGAACATCATCCACTACATCAATCGCAACCACCACAACAAATCAATCAAGTCTGTTCAAGACACAAGAACAAAACTGTGCACACCCCTCGCCATGTACGATCAATCATTTTCAACTGCAAACACTTCTGTCTGCTCTGCACCAATGCTTCGAATGACCCCAAAGTTGAAGCAACTAGATTCAGGACTGCACGGGCCACTTCCTTTGCAGTGCCGTCTTGGTTTTGTCTGTGAAATGGCCATAAATTGCCCATACTACGCAAAGATATGCAAACCACACAATTTTGAACGGCACTGATGAGTGGCAGATAGTGGCAGTCTCCTTCCTTTAAAACTTCAGTTGTGTGCCCCACCTTCATCGGTGCGGCTCTTGAGATGGGGTGACAAGAAGCGTGCTGTAACATTGCTTTGAAGCGTGGTCAGGAGACTTTCCTTCTCTTCAAGGCTCTACATGCCTCCTGGGTGCCGTTGCTTACACAGATATATGTGTATATATATATATATTATACAGACATGTATATCTACAATATATAAAACCACTTGAAATCAATGTGTGCACGTACCACGCGTATTGCATGCACTCACATGTCTTGTAAGAGGGTGCGTGTGATTCTCTGCATTGCCATAATCTTCCTGACCACATTTCATGGCCCCATTTCTTTCTTGTGGCTGGGGGGGGACACTCATGCCGTCGAACTCCAGCGAGCCCAGCTCTCCCAACTGCTGTGGGCCTCAGTGGGGAACCGGTCAATTTGGCTGGCCTATTGGTTGTGTACATAGTACGTTCCGGAATTCTCCACTTGCCTGTACCACGGCAAATGCTAGCCCATGCACAGGAAGAGTAATTTGAAGATGTTGAAGAGTGCAGCTTGACATCAAAACAAGACCATCCAGCTCCAAAACCGCATAGCGCATTGCTCTCTTGTGACGCCCAAATTGTACCCCAGAGGACCCTGCTGGTAGCTGCACCTGTGGATCAAAAACATACACTTTCATGCCATCAACCAGACATGGTGTCCGATATCACCAATCCCTTCCGTCACAAATGGTGGGTTCGAGCAAGAACTCTGGTCTTGCACTAGCTGTTTTACATGCCAAGTACGGTGGTATATGATGATCTGACTGCAATTGTGCGAAACAATAAATCAACAAGCAACTCAAATAAGGGAATACATTTGGACAATAGTGAAAACATATGGATGACATATGGATTACATATATGGATACATCTCATATTTGCGTATCCAACTCGCAATCCTATGGCGCGAAGGGACGTGTCCGACTCTGGGCGCGACACCTGGTGCCAGGTCCAAGGCCTCTCGCGCTCGCCTCACGAACGCATCACCGGTCGCAAGGCGCTGCGGCTTTTGCTGGTCGCATCTCAGCAGCCGGCTATGGGGTCCCAGCTTGGGGAATTCTCCACTGGCAGTCATGAATATAGTAATATAGATGAGTCATTTATAGTAATATAGATGAATAGAATGATGAAATATGATGAATATAATGATGATATATTATAAACCTGGTGCTTTTTGAAGCCAGTTTGGGGTCCTGCAAATCATCCAACAGTCATTTGTAGTCATCCAATGGCAGTCATTGATAGTAAACCAACCAGTTTTTGGACCCCCCTGTTTTGGGAAACCCCCATATACATTCACGATCATTTACCCACATTCTTCGTGGTTGTTGTGTTGAGCTTGGAACCTTTCAAGCCGTGAAGTTACCTTCGAAAGGCAAAGAGCCGCTTTTTCAGAGGACATTATCACGAAGCTGCTTCAACAGAACAGCATGGCTCTGCGTGGCACACCAATGAAACGGCTGCACATCTTGCAAAGCACTTTGGCACTGGACCTCTACAGAGAACTGATGCATTGAAGATCTGTCAAATATTGATCGAAAAATTGAACGAAATCCTGACACGATCTTTCATCTCTACTAGGTGGTTCATGGTACAGTTCTCTTGACTGCTTAGCAGATCGGTCTCTGGGAAAAGCTGCCTGTACCTAGACATTCGACCCTTGAAGCGCATTGCAATTCCAAAGTCAGACCACTAGCAGTTGGAGCACTGCGATGCACTGCGCACGTGCAACATTTGTGCAACCTGAGCGCCATGGCCCAGCGAGCTCTGCCGGCATATCTCACGCGACAGGACATGGCACCATGGTGAAACGCAACGAGCAGTCTGACGTTTTCAACGTAAGCGCTCATGCCGCTCCCAATGCCACAGGATGCCACTTAAAGCTTAACAGGCCAAGTGGTTTCCAAGCGCGGAACTGTGGGCTTTGCATTTTGTCTCCCTCGAAAGTGCTCTGAACCTCTGAACCTTCAGATCAACTCGGCCCCTTCTTTGCAGAAGCCGCAACCATGGCCCAGCAGATAGCTAGCTACCTTTGATGCTCCTGGATTCACTGCTTATGGGCACCTGCTCGGGTGCTTCTGAATCACCTGATACATCGAACTGCGTACAACATCATTTGCCCATAAAAAACTGTGTTCAACACCAACTCCATGCAAACCAAAGATGGTCCAAGGTTAAGTGAGCACTTAAGAGATCACTTTCATGCTTTGTGAATGATTACGGATTGAAACCCTCATTGAGGATTGATAGGGCTACACAAGCCATTGTTTCTTCCTGGTACAAGACTTCTTGTCAGTCCTGACCGACAAACTCAGTTGCAAGAATCAGTTGCAGTGGAGCGCTCACAATGTTGATTGGCATCTCAGCAATCGAAGCACGCTGTGAAAAACACGGCCAACGCCCCGTACAAGAAAAAATGCTATTGCCACAATAGGGCCAAAGAGATATCATGTGACCATCCTGTCGCGCGATCAATACTTCAAGTCAGTTTCGGTTTCATTCCAACATCAATACGGTTTATGTCTACCGACTATCAAGTTACAGTACTGTACCTATTTGTTTACTCGCCTATGTGCCTATGTAGATCACCATCGCACTTTGCAGCTTGGTGTCCTGAAAAGCTGCTGCAGCAGCAAAAACTACCTTTGTGCCTAATCCACCACCTTGGTGACGAGGTACAAGGCTTTCACACAAAAAATGAAGAGGGCGTAGAAGATCGTCACGTTCCTGGGTTGGGAACGTAGAAAGTTTGGGCAACTGGATATTCACAGGCGGAAGATTCAAGTTGGACACTTTCATAAAACGAACTTCACATTGGATAGAAGACTTGTCTTAGATCTGTGGGACCTTAAGAAACGCGACGTCACAATGAGGCGATGTGGTAGTCATGGACGACACTCGAGGGGAAACAACCCTTTTCATCCCTTTTCCACAACCCTTTTCTTCGAGTAATGATGAGAAATACATAACAGTCTGCCATGGCCTGTTCAAGGAACCTAGTCTGCAGATTTAAATATGTACCAACCAAGAACACTTCAAATAATTTAAAACCTCCCAATGAAACTGACCCCCGATCCATGCAGCTGTGACGCAACACCTTGAGAGCATCTACCTGAGACGGGCATTCAATTCGTTTGAGTTTGCATAATTCAAATGCCCTGGTCAGTTGCAAAGCAGCAGCAGCAGCAGTAGTAGTAGTAGTGGCGGCAGCAGCAGCAGCAGCAGTGGTAGTAATAGCAGTAGTGGTAGTAGTGGTAGTAATAGTGGCAGCAGCAATAGTGGTAGTAGTAGCAGCAGCAATGGTAGTAGCAGCGGCAAGCAGCAGCAGCAGAAGGAGTAGTAGTAGTAGTAGTAGTAGTAGTAGTAGTAGTAGTAGTAGTAGTAGTAGTAGGAGTAGTAGGAGTAGTAGTAGTAGCAGTAGTAGTAGTAGTAGTACTAGTACTAGTACTAATACTAGTACTAGTAAGAGTAATAGTGATAGCAATAATAATAATAATATTAATAGTAGTAGTAGTAGTAGTAGTCATAGTAGTAGTAGTAGTAGTAGTAGTAGTAGTAGAAGTAGTAGTAGTAGTAGTAGTAGTAGTAGTAGAAGTAGTAGTAGTAGTAGTAGTAGTAGTAGTAGAAGTAGTAGTAGTAGTAGTAGTAGTAGTAGTAATAGTAGTAGTAGTAGTAGTAAAAGTAGTAGTAGTAATAGTAGTAGTAGTAGTAATAATATTAGTAGTAATAGCAATAGTAAAAATAATAGTAGTAGTAATAGTAGTAGTAGTAATAATAGTAGTAGTAGTAGTAATAATAATACTAACAATAAAAATGTTAATAATAAAAATAAGCAAAAGAAGTTTCATAGAGAAACTCCGAGTTACGGATGAGCTAGAAAAGAAAAGAGAAGAGTAGCTCAGAGAAATTTGGAAAAGTAGAGAAGAGAAAAGTAGAGAAGAGAAGAGTAGCTCAGAGAAAAGTAGAGAAGAGAAGAATAGCTCAGAGAAAAGTAGAGAAGAGAAGAGTAGCTCAGAGAAAAGTAGAGAAGAGTAGCTCAGAGAAAAGTAGAGAAGAGAAGAGTAGCTCAGAGAAAAGTAGAGAAGAGAAGAGTAGCTCAGAGAAAAGTAGAGAAGAGAAGAGTAGCCCAGAAAAAAGAAGAGAAGAGAAGAGTAGCTCAGAGAAAAGTAGAGAAGAGAAGAGTAGCTCAGAGAAAAGTAGGGAAGAGAAGAGTAGCTCAGAGAAAAGTAGAGAAGAGAAGAGTAGCTCAGAGAAAAGTAGAGAAGAGAAGAGTAGCTCAGAGAAAAGTAGAGAAGAGAAGAGTAGCTCAGAGAAAAGTAGAGAAGAGAAGAGTAGAGAAGAGAAGAGTAGCTCAGAGAAAAGTAGAGAAGAGAAGAGTAGCTCAGAGAAAAGTAGAGAAGAGAAGAGTAGCTCAGAGAAAAGTAGAGAAGAGAAGAGTAGAGAAGAGAAGAATAGTTCAGAGAAAAGTAGAGAAGAGAAGAGTAGCTCAGAGAAAAGTAGAGAAGAGAAGAGTAGCTCAGAGAAAAGTAGAGAAGAGAAAAGTAGCTCAGAGAAAAGTAGAGAAGAGAAGAGTAGAGAAGAGAAGAATAGTTCAGAGAAAAGTAGAGAAGAGAAGAGTAGCTCAGAGAAAAGTAGAGAAGAGAAGAGTAGCTCAGAGAAAAGTAGAGAAGAGAAAAGTAGCTCAGAGAAAAGTAGAGAAGAGAAGAGTAGCTCAGAGAAAAGTAGAGAAGAGAAGAGTAGAGAAGAGAAGAGTAGAGAAGAGAAGAGAAGAGCAGAGAAGAGAATGTAGTACCTTGTAGTACCTTGTAGTACCTTGTAGTACCTTGTAGTACCTTGTAGTACCTTGTAGTACCTTGTAGTACCTTGTAGTACCTTGTAGTACCTTGTAGTACCTTGTAGTACCTTGTAGTACCTTGTAGTACCTTGTAGTACCTTGTAGTACCTTGTAGTACCTTGTAGTACCTTGTAGTACCTTGTAGTACCTTGTAGTACCTTGTAGTACCTTGTAGTACCTTGTAGTACCTTGTAGTACCTTGTAGTACCTTGTAGTACCTTGTAGTACCTTGTAGTACCTTGTAGTACCTTGTAGTACCTTGTAGTACCTTGTAGTACCTTGTAGTACCTTGTAGTACCTTGTAGTACCTTGTAGTACCTTGTAGTACCTTGTAGTACCTTGTAGTACCTTGTAGTACCTTGTAGTACCTTGTAGTACCTTGTAGTACCTTGTAGTACCTTGTAGTACCTTGTAGTACCTTGTAGTACCTTGTAGTACCTTGTAGTACCTTGTAGTACCTTGTAGTACCTTGTAGTACCTTGTAGTACCTTGTAGTACCTTGTAGTACCTTGTAGTACCTTGTAGTACCTTGTAGTACCTTGTAGTACCTTGTAGTACCTTGTAGTACCTTGTAGTACCTTGTAGTACCTTGTAGTACCTTGTAGTACCTTGTAGTACCTTGTAGTACCTTGTAGTACCTTGTAGTACCTTGTAGTACCTTGTAGTACCTTGTAGTACCTTGTAGTACCTTGTAGTACCTTGTAGTACCTTGTAGTACCTTGTAGTACCTTGTAGTACCTTGTAGTACCTTGTAGTACCTTGTAGTACCTTGTAGTACCTTGTAGTACCTTGTAGTACCTTGTAGTACCTTGTAGTACCTTGTAGTACCTTGTAGTACCTTGTAGTACCTTGTAGTACCTTGTAGTACCTTGTAGTACCTTGTAGTACCTTGTAGTACCTTGTAGTACCTTGTAGTACCTTGTAGTACCTTGTAGTACCTTGTAGTACCTTGTAGTACCTTGTAGTACCTTGTAGTACCTTGTAGTACCTTGTAGTACCTTGTAGTACCTTGTAGTACCTTGTAGTACCTTGTAGTACCTTGTAGTACCTTGTAGTACCTTGTAGTACCTTGTAGTACCTTGTAGTACCTTGTAGTACCTTGTAGTACCTTGTAGTACCTTGTAGTACCTTGTAGTACCTTGTAGTACCTTGTAGTACCTTGTAGTACCTTGTAGTACCTTGTAGTACCTTGTAGTACCTTGTAGTACCTTGTAGTACCTTGTAGTACCTTGTAGTACCTTGTAGTACCTTGTAGTACCTTGTAGTACCTTGTAGTACCTTGTAGTACCTTGTAGTACCTTGTAGTACCTTGTAGTACCTTGTAGTACCTTGTAGTACCTTGTAGTACCTTGTAGTACCTTGTAGTACCTTGTAGTACCTTGTAGTACCTTGTAGTACCTTGTAGTACCTTGTAGTACCTTGTAGTACCTTGTAGTACCTTGTAGTACCTTGTAGTACCTTGTAGTACCTTGTAGTACCTTGTAGTACCTTGTAGTACCTTGTAGTACCTTGTAGTACCTTGTAGTACCTTGTAGTACCTTGTAGTACCTTGTAGTACCTTGTAGTACCTTGTAGTACCTTGTAGTACCTTGTAGTACCTTGTAGTACCTTGTAGTACCTTGTAGTACCTTGTAGTACCTTGTAGTACCTTGTAGTACCTTGTAGTACCTTGTAGTACCTTGTAGTACCTTGTAGTACCTTGTAGTACCTTGTAGTACCTTGTAGTACCTTGTAGTACCTTGTAGTACCTTGTAGTACCTTGTAGTACCTTGTAGTACCTTGTAGTACCTTGTAGTACCTTGTAGTACCTTGTAGTACCTTGTAGTACCTTGTAGTACCTTGTAGTACCTTGTAGTACCTTGTAGTACCTTGTAGTACCTTGTAGTACCTTGTAGTACCTTGTAGTACCTTGTAGTACCTTGTAGTACCTTGTAGTACCTTGTAGTACCTTGTAGTACCTTGTAGTACCTTGTAGTACCTTGTAGTACCTTGTAGTACCTTGTAGTACCTTGTAGTACCTTGTAGTACCTTGTAGTACCTTGTAGTACCTTGTAGTACCTTGTAGTACCTTGTAGTACCTTGTAGTACCTTGTAGTACCTTGTAGTACCTTGTAGTACCTTGTAGTACCTTGTAGTACCTTGTAGTACCTTGTAGTACCTTGTAGTACCTTGTAGTACCTTGTAGTACCTTGTAGTACCTTGTAGTACCTTGTAGTACCTTGTAGTACCTTGTAGTACCTTGTAGTACCTTGTAGTACCTTGTAGTACCTTGTAGTACCTTGTAGTACCTTGTAGTACCTTGTAGTACCTTGTAGTACCTTGTAGTACCTTGTAGTACCTTGTAGTACCTTGTAGTACCTTGTAGTACCTTGTAGTACCTTGTAGTACCTTGTAGTACCTTGTAGTACCTTGTAGTACCTTGTAGTACCTTGTAGTACCTTGTAGTACCTTGTAGTACCTTGTAGTACCTTGTAGTACCTTGTAGTACCTTGTAGTACCTTGTAGTACCTTGTAGTACCTTGTAGTACCTTGTAGTACCTTGTAGTACCTTGTAGTACCTTGTAGTACCTTGTAGTACCTTGTAGTACCTTGTAGTACCTTGTAGTACCTTGTAGTACCTTGTAGTACCTTGTAGTACCTTGTAGTACCTTGTAGTACCTTGTAGTACCTTGTAGTACCTTGTAGTACCTTGTAGTACCTTGTAGTACCTTGTAGTACCTTGTAGTACCTTGTAGTACCTTGTAGTACCTTGTAGTACCTTGTAGTACCTTGTAGTACCTTGTAGTACCTTGTAGTACCTTGTAGTACCTTGTAGTACCTTGTAGTACCTTGTAGTACCTTGTAGTACCTTGTAGTACCTTGTAGTACCTTGTAGTACCTTGTAGTACCTTGTAGTACCTTGTAGTACCTTGTAGTACCTTGTAGTACCTTGTAGTACCTTGTAGTACCTTGTAGTACCTTGTAGTACCTTGTAGTACCTTGTAGTACCTTGTAGTACCTTGTAGTACCTTGTAGTACCTTGTAGTACCTTGTAGTACCTTGTAGTACCTTGTAGTACCTTGTAGTACCTTGTAGTACCTTGTAGTACCTTGTAGTACCTTGTAGTACCTTGTAGTACCTTGTAGTACCTTGTAGTACCTTGTAGTACCTTGTAGTACCTTGTAGTACCTTGTAGTACCTTGTAGTACCTTGTAGTACCTTGTAGTACCTTGTAGTACCTTGTAGTACCTTGTAGTACCTTGTAGTACCTTGTAGTACCTTGTAGTACCTTGTAGTACCTTGTAGTACCTTGTAGTACCTTGTAGTACCTTGTAGTACCTTGTAGTACCTTGTAGTACCTTGTAGTACCTTGTAGTACCTTGTAGTACCTTGTAGTACCTTGTAGTACCTTGTAGTACCTTGTAGTACCTTGTAGTACCTTGTAGTACCTTGTAGTACCTTGTAGTACCTTGTAGTACCTTGTAGTACCTTGTAGTACCTTGTAGTACCTTGTAGTACCTTGTAGTACCTTGTAGTACCTTGTAGTACCTTGTAGTACCTTGTAGTACCTTGTAGTACCTTGTAGTACCTTGTAGTACCTTGTAGTACCTTGTAGTACCTTGTAGTACCTTGTAGTACCTTGTAGTACCTTGTAGTACCTTGTAGTACCTTGTAGTACCTTGTAGTACCTTGTAGTACCTTGTAGTACCTTGTAGTACCTTGTAGTACCTTGTAGTACCTTGTAGTACCTTGTAGTACCTTGTAGTACTTTGTAGTACCTTGTAGTACCTTGTAGTACCTTGTAGTACCTTGTAGTACCTTGTAGTACCTTGTAGTACCTTGTAGTACCTTGTAGTACCTTGTAGTACCTTGTAGTACCTTGTAGTACCTTGTAGTACCTTGTAGTACCTTGTAGTACCTTGTAGTACCTGGTAATATCTTGTAGTACTTTGTAGTACCTTGTAGTACCTTGTAGTACCTTGTAGTACCTTGTAATACCTTGTAGTACCTTGTAATACCTTGTAGTACCTTGTAGTATCTTGTAATACCTTACATTACTTTGTAGTACCTTGTAGTACCTTGTAATACCTTGTAATACCTTGTAGTACCTTGTAATACCTTGTAGTACCTTGTAGTATCTTGTAATACCTTACATTACTTTGTAGTACCTTGTAGTACCTTGTAATACCTTGTAATACCTTGTAGTACCTTGTAATACCTTGTAATACCTTGTGGTACCTTG
>VSDK01022974.1:35616-38116 GCA_009767595.1 Symbiodinium kawagutii
TACCATGCAACAGACGTGTTCGATGACATGTGACTGCACTGCGACATCAGAAATCACAACGGCAACCAATGCAGTGGCTTCCTCTCCCTGCTATTCCCTGCTGGATCGACAGCAAATCAAAGGACAGAGCACTGAAGAAGTTAAAACTGGATTATCTTGCTTCACAGTCCACGGCGCTAGAACGTCTGCCTGCACAACGTTGCTGCAGAAAAATGGCTTGTGCACAGAACCGTGCCTTGACTGTGGCGCCTGAGGTCTCTAGTCGCCAGGTGCGGTTCCTGAAGCAGCGGCCAAACTTCTGGGCGTTTCTTGCTGCAACTAACAGACCCTGTGATACCAGCTTCCGACTGAGCATTTTTCTGCACTCCTATTGCTATACGTGTGACTGGTACCTGCCTTTACTTCCTATGCCGGGCTGCTGCAACATCCGCACTGCTGCCACGAACGACGTTGATGAAGCTGTTAGTGGACATATTTTTGCAAACTTCTTGGACCGTGAAAACTCAACTGAGGTCGCTGCGACACGGTGCCAGCTGTTCTGCGCCCTGCCCGACGGCTATGCAAAAGACTTTTTGTTTTCTTTCTATTCCACTGGGTGTGTGTGTGTGTGTGTGTGTCCGTCTCTAGTCGTTTCTCCTTCACAGGTTCTCTGCACTCTCCCGGCCTGTGGCTCCCGGTTGTTTTCTAGTACCCTGCTACTGCTTGAGGCCGAACAACCAAAGCGATGCAGTCTCTTAGCGACCCTCCAAGTGAAACTGTTTGCGAAAACGGCTCCGCCTGCCAGACTGTTTCCTTTCTATTCCACTGAGGTGTGTGTGTGTGTGTCCGTCTCTAGTCGTTCCTCCTTCACAGGTTCTCTGCACTCTCCCGGCCTGTGGCTCCCGGTTGTTTTCTAGTACCCTGCTACTGCTTGAGGCCGAACAACCAAAGCGATGCAGTCTCTTAGCGACCCTCCAAGTGAAACTGTTTGCGAAAACGGCTCCGCCTGCCAGACGACCTTGCATACGACCTCGTTCAATCTATGTTCGAGGAATTCCCACGGCGGATGTTCTTCCCTTGCTTATTACAATCATAGAAAAAAGATTCCACATTGGCTGATTGCTTATCAGTCCTCTGCCTAGCAGTCCTCCCAAAAGACCTGGTACAAACCTTTCAAAAGGGAAGGAAACGATGTGTGAGAACCGCTTGCTTGTGAAAAGGCAAGGTGTGTGGCTAAGACTGTTTGCGATAGGTTCGTACGGAAAACAAAAAAATCATCTCATCACACAGTTCGGTCTTTACCGATCAACCACCCCTTGCAAAAACCAAGAGTGATTCTAGACTGGCTTTCCAGTGCATGTTCATGTCTCAAGGGCTGTGCAATGAACTCGTTGAATTTTTTTTACGCCTTGCTTCCAATTCTGCTGCGGCTCGTAAGGGACATCTCTCAGCCTGAAACAATCCGTCGACCAGCTGCTCTGCTAGTATATACTGACGTGTGTTAAACCATGGAAACCAATGGCGTGAGTATATCTACTTATAAGGGCTTGTTTTATCATATCGATCTATGTATGTATCTATGGGGTTGGTTTGCCACCGGTCCGCTGACTTTATTCCTTCACAGATCTCTCCCTCCTTCCCCTGGCGATCTTCTTCACCCCTTCTTTTCTCTTTTCTCTACCCCAGATCTCAAGCGTCTCAGACGCGACAGCATGCTCCACTGCTATAATACCACTGATCAACTTCGTTTTTTTCGTCTTCCCCTTGCTGAATCTCGTGAACACTGGCATCTATTGACTCCAAAGAAGATATGATAGTTGAAGACTGGAAATAGTAGCTGCTGACGCGTAGACACCAGACCGTGGTCCTGCGCATCGCTTGACAAAAAAATGCCAGAAATTAACCTGACTCAGCAGTCAACAACAAAGAAAACAAAACTATCTAATCATTTCTTCAAATTCGTGTCCACAAATTATGTTGCCAGTTAATATTTTCCATGATTTTTGATCTCGCCCTGCCCCCCCCCTTGGGAAATAAACATCAGAAGATAGGGACGAAGTGTTTGCAAGCCTTTTCCTTGGCTCAAGTATCCAGCTAAAAAAAAAGCTATGCCAAATAGAATGCCAAGATCTATGCCAGAAAGAATGCCCAAAGGTATACCAGATACAATGCCAAAAGCTATGCCAAAGAGAATGCCAAAAGCTATGCCAGATATAATGCCAGAAGTTTAGCCAAAAAGAATACCAAAAGCTATGCCAGATAGAATGCCAGAAGCTATGCCAGAAAGAATATCAAAAGCTATGCCACATAGAGTGCCAAGCATACTATCGTGAGGGAAAAACAAACCCCGTCCACCTACCCCAGGACAGACAAAACCGGCGCATAAAAAACCAGCGAACTGGACGGCTGATCGGTCTTTAATCGAGCCAGAAACCCGCACGGCACGCACCAATGCATCTATCGGTTCCAAGTCGTAAAAAGCGTACAAAACCATCATAGCACGAAGGCCACCAAAATATCG
>VSDK01022974.1:43116-73601 GCA_009767595.1 Symbiodinium kawagutii
CTGCAAAAGCTCCCTTGAATCGTTTCGCTTGACATGTGATCATGCAGCCGTGCAGTTTCTGTAGGAACAACCGCATGAAACTGAGACGATTTGATGTGAGACTGAGACGATTTGATGGTCCATGCAAGTCCAAGTGTTCTTCTGAACCGCAATGGCCTCACATCCACAGTTGAACTTTAGCCCATGCGATAAAGATTCCAAGGGTAGCTCAAATGCGGTTTGTTTGAATGTTGATGATTAAGTTAAGCATGGTTGTCTCAGCTTAGTGTATGATCAACTTATGGTGAACCAATGTCAAGTCATTCATGGTCAAAGTCTTTCCGTCTCCTCAGCCTTCTGAAGCTGGAGGTCCTGATGCAACACCAAGCGCTGCACTAGTGACCTAGTGACAACATGTGACAACCCCACACACAGGACCAGAATACATCAAAGAAAGTGAGAACAGGCAAATAATGAAGCAATTCAAGCAGTTTCTCTGAGAGTGACTGCACACAGCGATACATTCTTTGCAGGGTTCCATTCATAAACATAGAATGAGCTCAGTTTTTCTCGGTAGAATGACAGATGTCTGAAACCCTCTGAGACATTATCCATTGACTCTGCGCCCTGGCAGGTCCCCAAATTTTTAGCTGGGTTCAGCTTTGCAGCAGGTCCTTCTGTGCAACCAAGGTCTTGAGATAGGCGAGTTCGACCTTCTCAGCTAAGACAATCGCTACGGAATCTGCCTACAGACCCATATAAGTGCTTGGAAATGTCAGCATTACCATACAAGGTTACAAGATCATAAAACAAAATGTTTTTTGTTACAGCCACGTCTCCTAGCTGATGAACAATAATCAATTTCAACTAAATGATGGCAAATGTATCGAAAGAATTGGTCAACTATTGTTAACTATACTTAAGTATGTTTACCTGATTATTAGTGTTGGCAGTAATTGGTTCAGAAATGAACCTGGGAGCTCAGCCTGCGCCAAGTGCACTTCAGCTTCTCGCCGCTTGATGGAGGCCCGGAGACAGCTGATCTCGCATTGGGCATCCTCACGTCGCATTGAACCGCCGATGTTCTCACCATTGAAACTATCATTGACCTTTGAAGTGAAAAGAAATTAATGGTAAATGAAACCTATTGAAGGTGCCCACTGAAACAGTTTCACTGAAAACTTGAAACTAGTGAAAATGACCGTTAAAAATCTTAATGGACAAACAATCATTGACAATCCCGCCGCAAAAACTTGTTAGTTTCTTCGCTCACAACGACGTAATTTGTCAAAGGTACGTTTCCTGAAAAAACACTGGTGTCACAAATGGCAAAACGACATCTCGGATATCATAAACATGTTTCTTGCTTGACGCGCACTTCTTGCAGGTTGGTCAACTTGAGACTAACCACAACGGTGAAGAAAAAAATTGAATGTTGAGTCTTTTCAACAAATTTTACCTGTCAAATTGGAGGCTGGTTTCAATTTGTGTCCACGCGCTGTGTATTTGTGCGGGTCTCTGTGTTCGTGAGTATTGTCCATCTATTTTGGACTACCCAGCGATCCATGAACAAACCAACCAACTGGCCAACCAACCGGTCAAAAAATAGCTATCGATCTGAATATAAAAACCAATCTCAAAATGGTGCCCTCTTGCTAGCTTTCCCTGCGCATCTATCAAATCGATGCCATCGAAGTTGTCGATGTACTCAAGCGCTTGCATGGCTATAGGCCCATACAATGTGTACACGTATTTCAAGAGGAAAAAAAATGGAACAAATTTGTCTGGCTCAGAAAGTTTCTGGGAGAGTCAAGTCCATCAGTTTCCCCAAACAAGATGACCGCGGAGGAATACTCCCTCCAAACAAGTTGCAATAGCATTCTAAGAGAGAGAGAGAGAGGGAGAAAGAGATAGACAAAGAGATAAAGAGATAGATAGGCTGATAAATAGCTGCACAGATAGCTAGATGTATAGATATATGAACGGATAGACTAGACTAGGTTGATTAAATTGGATTAAATTCGATTAGATTAGATCAAATTAGATTAGAATAGATTAGACTAGACTAGATTAGACTAGATTAGATGAGAGGAGATGAGATGAGATTAGATTAAATTAGATTAGATTAGATTAGACCAGACTAGATTAGATTGGTTTAGATGAAATTAGATTAGATGAGATTAGATTAGATTAGGTTAGATTAGGTTGGATTAGGTTAGATTAGATTAGATGAGATTTGATGAGAGTAGATTAGATTAGAGATTTGATTAGATTAGATTAGATTCGATTTGGTTAGGGTGGGTTAAGTTACGTTCGGTTAGATTAGATTAGTTTAGATTTTGACTCGATTAGGTTACGTTAGATGAGATTAGATTAGATTAGATTAGACCAGACTAGATTAGATTTTATAAAATTAGATTAGATTACATTAGGATCGATTAGATTAGGATCGATTAGATTAGGATAGATTAGATTAGGTTAGATTAGGTTAGATTATTTATGTATGTATGTATGTATGTATGTATGTATGTATCTATCTATCTATCTATCTATCTATCTATCTATCTATGTAACCTATGTAACCTATGTATCTATGTATCTATGTATCGATGTATCTATGTATGTATGTATGTATGTATGTATGTATGTATGTATGTATGTATGTATGTATGCAGGATGCATGCATGCATGGATGTATGTATGTATGCATGCATGTATGTACCATACATTTACAGAATCCATCCTATATCAACCTCTTGATCCTCTTTATATCTTCAGCGAGTATCCACCTCTCTCGGCGTCTATGGATCTGCCAACCCACTTCACTAGATCTTCAAAAGTGGTCTCAATAGATCGGTTCTTTACTGTTCCACAAGCACTGACAAGACATATTTGCTCGAGCGACCGGCCTGCATGCTTGTGCTTGGTCCCTGAAGCGACGAAAACATGAGAAAGCAACTTGCTTGGAATCAGAGGATTCAGCTGCACCACACATGTCACAGATTGGAAAATGCAGCAGGTTCCCGCTGTTAGCCTCTGCCTGGGGGAAACTTGGAGACCTGGTGAGGAACTCTCTCAAGACTTGCTTGGGAACGCAGTCAGCTTGGTGTTTTTTCATGCTGTTCAAATCTGTTCAAATCTGTTCAAAGCTGTTCAAAGCTGTTCAAATCTCTTCAAATCTGTTCAAATCTGTTCAATGGTTGAATATGTGTGATGCTTTCTGTATTGCACAACAGTCCAAGATCCAAACGATCGTAAACGGCGAATCTCTCCATGCTGGTGGTGAAGCTGTTCCGCCTGCCTTTTCCATGTTCAAAATTTGATCTTGGGCCACTGCATGCCATTGCTTCACAATATGCGCCATAAGTGTGTGATTTGATTCTCTTCTTCTGTATCTGTAGAAGCGATCTTGGAAAAATATTTGGGATCCCTGGCTCTTGAAGCAAAAAATAGAGTTTGGTTTTGTTCCAAACATTTATTATGACTATTTTGCAACAACTCACTCAACAGCCCAGAAGTCTGAAAACGATGCAATTGCAAAAGCACTGCCCACATCTGCCAACAATCCCAAATAGTTCTATCGATCTGCAAAGTGATCATTCGTGCCTGCCCAGCATAGCGCGACATTGACGCAGTTCAGCCTGTTGTCTGATCTGAATCCTCTTCTTGTGCAATCGAAATGAAAGTCCTAACATGATCTCTTCATGCTCGGCCACATTCAAGGGGAGCTTGGATCATAAACATTTTGGTGGCTGAGGGAATGGAAACACATCTCAAGTCTACTAGTCTGCTAGGCATGAAATAGAGAGAAGGATTGGAAAAAAAGAAATCAATTGAAACCAAGTTGCCTTGTGTGGTGTCTCCCATGGCTGACCTGCTGACATGCTGACATCACCAAGCAAGAAACTTATATCTCTCCATTTGTACTTCAAAGATCTTCGAAACAAAGGATTCATGGATAGCACACAGAGCTTCACAGATAGACATCTTCGATTTATCACAGATCATCACAGATCTTAATCTCTGCTTCACAGATCTTCACAGATCTTCACAGATCTTCCAATGTGTCGACTTCAAAAGTTCCATGGAGCTCTCTGCCTAACGTACGCAGGAGCTCTTGAGCTTCCGCGGGCAAGGCCTTGCACGTGTTCGTTGATTTTGGATGATTTTGGCACATTAACAGCCAAAATTTAAGGAATAAGATGGAAGAATATGGAACAGCATGGGATACCATGGAATGGTATGGAATAATATGGAATAGTATGTGATGATTGAATATGGTTGAGGATTGAAATTCGAATTGATTTTTAATAGTGGTCTTCATCTGTCAATTTTGATCAGTTGACGTGTCTAGATTCTTTTGAGTGCAGGTTGGCTTTGGCTTAACTTGAGTTTGAGCCTTCTGTTTCATGCAGATCCTCGGATCCAATGCTTTTTTCATCTTGGTGTTGTTTTTGTGCAGTACTTTGCTTCATTTGGAACTGGCATTCTGGAAGGGTGAGCCAACAAAAATCAAGCTGAAAAACAGTATCAGGATAAGGAAACAAAAAAAGCATCAAGGCTCAATCGAACAGAAACTATCCAATCAGCAAGTCACTCAAAACTTCTCACAACATACTTAAGTTGTGCCAAAAAAAAGGAGGACTGTGACGATAGTGCCACGGCATGAACACATCAACGATTTTCATGCTGTCCAAGTTGAATCCAACAGGCCAGCAAGATGTGACCAAGAGAAGTTCCGTTGTTCTTTGCAAAACTCTTTAAGTGGTCTTGTGTAGCTTTCTACAGAACCTGAAAAAAAAGGAGCAAATAGAGGGAAAGTAGGGACCGGAGAGGACAAACATCTCCAAGTGGAATCATCAGACTTAGGCCCCGTCCAAAATGCGCCCCATTCGGCCGCCGACTACAAGACTTTAACAGATTGAGATGAAAAAAATACAATGTTCTGGCTAAAAAGCTAAATCTTTGTAAATCGGGTAGCATCTAATGTTCTGATTTCCTCTACTTCCTGCCCCGCAAGCTCCACACATGATTTGTTCAAAAACTCGACTCCTCAGCTTTTAGTTATGCGGCTCTTCACCTAGCTGGTCATGCTGGTCGAGGATCGCCGTCAATGTTGTCAATGATAATAATGATAATTGATAATAATGATAATCATGTCCCTTGTCCTCCCTTTGAAAAATACTGGTTTAAGTCAAAGCGAAGCAAAAATGAACGGCAACTACCACGCAGCCAGTCAGCCTCCACTTCTGGTGGCGGCGCATACAACCTTGGCAAAAAGAAGAAAATTGACCGACCGAATGGCATTGGCACAAGCTCGGCTACAACGAACATCCCAACCAGATTCAAAATTGGATCATGCAATCCTGGGGCTATGTGACATGTTCACCGTGCTTACGACAATTTCCAGAGATAGAGGATGCTGAAGTCATGCTGCAGCCGCAGCTTGAGGCGCTGGAGAGTCCGCCCGCAGCAAAGCTCTACCAGGGCGCAGAGCAAAGCTCGTCCGTTGCGGACAGCGCTGACACAGCACACTGCGCATTGAAGCGTGTGGTGTTCGAACGTATTGTTTCTACATATTTCTGCCCTTAACAGACTTCTCAAACGTGACTGTTTCGTGCCACCAAATGACATTTCTATATACCGTCTGCAGAGTTGTTGTTCCACAGGGATATTTATCACGCCAAAGGCTTTACACCATATTGTTTCACGACAAGGTTTTTTCAACAGCACAGCGATCACAGCTGACAACAAAGCATTTTGCGCAGAAAACTTGTTTCACAAGAAAGTTTTTGCTCTAGAAAGTGCTTGCACAAGTGGTGCTTTTGCAACTCTGACTTTACACCATGTGTGTTTACACATCAGCACTCTTGCACCACACAGCTATTGCACTAATAGGTTTAACACATGAATGCGATTGAATGCGTGTCTTTACACCTCAAAGCTCTCATGGGGACAGGTAGTTTTTACACTTTGTGTTTACACCATCTGTCCAAGACAATTTTTGTCTACTACAGTATACACCAAGGTTGTGCCCGAAGAAAAGTTTACACATCATCAACTCGTGTTGACACAACGAAGCTTTGAGGCCCGGTTGTGCCCACAACAAACTGCTTTTCAGCAATAGGCTTCAGTTTTCTTCTACAAAGCTTCAGGCAGTAGCATGTTCACTTGCGCAACTTGTGTTATACATAACCCAGAGCTACCCAAAGCTTATACACTGTAAAGCTTTTGCACGAGACTGGTACTTCGACAGTTTGTGCCTGAGACCGTGGTGGCGGCATTCATGAATATATCCAGAATTTTCCCATTGAGAACCAAGGATTTGCCAATCAGCTGTGGCATTGGAAGAGAAGAGCGGGCAAGCTGAAGATGGGAAGATGGGAGGCTTTGTGGGTCAAAATGATTAAAGCACCTGGCCTCCAGGAGGAAATTCTGCCACAGAGTGCTTCAAAATGCGCTGGACTCCAGGCTCCCCCCCCCCCCTCAAGTAGCACCCTGGCACCCTGCGAAGTTTCTGACCCATCTTGGCACTCAAAGTGTTGCGGAACACATCAATTGGTTCACTTAGTTTACTCGGTTTAACTCACTGTTTACTTATGTTAACTTCATCTCTATAGACTATGGCACTCTGTGGTTCTGCGGTGGCATCGGAACCCGAAGAAGCTGTCTGGGAATCGCAAACTCCAGAGGAATTGAAGGAGGTCTTGTCAAGAATGTGAGATACTACCTACTGCGAAATCATCAGCTAGACGAGTCCGACAGATTTGGACTCACACAAGCAACTAAATGCGGAATGCCACGCATGCTACCAGTACGGATGAAATAGTGTACTGCTGCGCCGCTGCTAGTATCCCCCCCATTCTTCCTTTCAAGGTCAGCACTTTGACTTTGACTGGATCTTTGCCATGCCATCGTCATCTTGCCTAAAGTCTTGCAGGAAAACAGCAGTGACGAATTCAGTCGACCTTCCAACAATGCGGTGAGATTCGCAACAAGGAAGCGACCCAGGCAAAGTTTGCCAAGCAGGTTTTGGACTTCCTGGATTTTCATCCACCTGCATCAATCAAAATACTCAAGCCTCGAGCAAAATCATGTATTTGTTGCTTCCGTTCCGTGTCATCTTCACTGAATTCAACTCAGTTGACCAATGCTCTGAGTATGGACGAGCTATCAATTTCGTCAATTCGAAAGTCTTATACGCAGCGCAAGTCCTTTTGTGCGCAGAAATGAACGGAACAGAGACACACACAGAGACCAGGAGAATCCAGGAAATGGTTGTTTCTCAAAATAAGGGACCCCTAAAAATGGCTGGTTTATGTCATGTTGGTTTATTACTACAAATGGTTAATAAAGGATGATTTTGAAGGGTAACCCTATGTTGAGAAAGACCCAAATGGGACCACAAATCAGAACAATCACAGACTTCAGGGCGCCTCAGGAGGAGATAATTGCTGAGAACATCGCCGCTTTGGTGCCTTAGAGCTAGGTGCGTCCCAGGTTGCGATCCATGTGATATCGAAGTGATGTTTAAGTGTCTGTAAGTGCCTTCTAATGTGTCTTGAGGTGTCATTGTTGTGGTGACTTTTTGTCAAGCTCCAAAAAAGAGAGAAGTGGAATCACCATGTAACTGAACCAATGGGCACGGCTTGAAGAGAATGCTGAAGCAAGCATAGTCTTCAACACAAACAAACGGAGTGTTCACAAGCGGGCAAGGTCATAAAGAAAAAAGAAAAGCCGAGAAAATGAACCATGGATGCGAAGGTAAAAGAGTTCAGCTGTAGGAGGACTTGATCCAATAGGATTCCTCAAGTTGTCGCATACAAGAAGGAAGGTATGAGTATGAGTACTGCAAATGCTGGCAGGACGATGGGGTTGAGATAGCAATCAAAATACCTTCCCAAAAACACTGCAAAACCGTAAGAAACTAGGCGAGTAAGCACGACAAAAATCAAGCCAGCCCACAGCACCAGCCCTTGCCAAGCAGATGTGCCCCAAGAGGCACTGAAAGATGCACCCCAAGCACAGCACATACTGCAACAGGAAGTTTCGGGGGCAAAGCACTGAGATCTGCACTTCAAAACCAACCACGGACACGGCACACCTTGGCTCATCTCAGCACTTCCGTCAGTCATCCCCGGTGTCCGATCCAGCAACATCTCCCTTTCTTCAATACTTACTGCTGTCTTGCGTGTGATCATCATTCCTGTCGTCTTCGAGCTGCACCGCAAATAGGTGTAGCCTCACCCTTGATGTCCATCAAGTATTTAACGTCAACGGTTCATCAAGTGCAGCTTAGCTACCTTGTGCTTGGGCAAGTGCTGGTTGGCGTTTGAGGTCGCACAGTGCTTGGCCTCAGCTTCTCGTGTCTGGAAACGTTTCAGAGCACTCTGGGGAGCCGAGCGAAAATATTCATAGCCAGAGCCCGTCTCACTAGTTCATGCGGACCAAGCTGCACAAACACAAGTCCGTTATGTCGATACGATACAGAGACTGGCAGCTTGTCATACTTTCTGTTTTCTTGTGCACATGTCGGGCACTCCCTGAATCCCATAAAAAGCAGTGCTCGGAATACATTGTTCCAAACTAAAAAGCGAAGCCTGGAAATACAGCTTCGTGTAAGTCCAAGCCATCACTGGAAGGCCTCGAAAAACTGTACTGTACTTGCCTTCGCTCATAATACTTTCTAGAAATCTGACTCAAAGCGGTCTCGGCTGTAAGTTGCGTCAGCTTGCAAATGGGCTGTAACAATGCTCGAAGGAGAATGAGTTGCCCAAAACAAAACTGTGGAAGTCTTACTCTGACTGAGCAGCCACGCGTGGAAGTAAACCGCTGCGGACTGTGAGGGCGGATCATAGAGCCCTGGTTGCTTGGGTACCAGGAAAGACAAGATGGCATCTCTGGAGAACGGCGTTTGTGCTGTTTTATCAGCATGATAAGAGCATATGGCAAAAATCAACACCAGGGGCTATAGCAAATTCTGCAAAATGATGATGCCACCAGAATGTCCATGGCAAAGCACTGAGATTTGCACTTCAAGACCAACCACGGACACAGCACACCTTGGCTCATCTCAGCACATCCCGGCTGAAAGTCACACTTTCCATACTCCTCTCCCAAATACACAACAATCCAACTTCAGTCATCGCTGCTGTCTTGCGTGTGATCATCATTCCCGTCGTCTTCGAGCTGCACCGCAAAAAGGTGTAGCCTCACCCTTGATGTTAATCAAGTATTTAACGTCAACGGTTCATCAAGTGCAGCTTAGCTACCTTGTGCTTGGGCAAGTGCTGGTTGGCGTTTGAGGTCGCACAGTGCTTGGCCTCAGCTTCTCGTGTCTGGAAACGTTTCAGAGCACTCTGGGGAGCCGAGCGAAATATTCGTAGCCAGAGCTTCTCACTAGTTCATCCGGACCAAGCTGCACAATCACAAGGCATCTGTGACGCTTCTTGAACCACCACACCACCAACAACACACGGGCCTTCCATCGAGAGTTTCATGAATTTCTTCCATCGGACTATCACATTGTCATTGTCGATTGCATGTGAACGCGAGCAATGGTTTTTCGTCTTTGAGGGCTGACATATTCTGCCCTGCATGAGCAAATAAGCAAGTACCTGTATATTGCATGATGCATGATGGAGTTCATGACATGATCAAATGGATATTCGATAGTGTTCAGAAATCGTCACTTTCGGAGATTTGTAACTTTGTCGACTGGGCTTTCCTGAAACAGCCAACTGCAAGGCTCGTACTATGTTATGACAAACACAGGGTGCTCCTTCACTGGATCAGAATGCATCTTGCCTTGGTACAAGCTGTATGGTGCGACCTGTGCAGCCTAGCTGCCCAGTGCTTGCACATGTACTTCGTGGTGTCTGAGCTGGCAGGGCAATTGGCCTGAGTTGGAAGGTCAAAGAACATCATTGAAGGAGGCACGTGGAGGCAATGGGAAGGCACTTGACACCAAGGTTTCGGGAGCCATTTCTCCCTCAAATTTTACCTTTCTTGTGGACAGAATAGACGCGGATAATCGCGAGATTGCCCACATTCATGACTTGGTTGAGCTTGGCGATAATCATGAAATGAGAAAAGGAAAACTTTATTTAAAACATGATCCAGGTCTCATCCCGAACCTGTTGAGGTTTGCAGACACTTTGCTTGACAGCTATGCAATACAAGCATACTTACATATATGTGTACATAAGATCATCTTTATGTATTTCATTATATATATTCATTCATATTTATTTATCTATTTATTCAGTTATTTATCTATCTATCTATCTATATATTCCAAGTATTTCAAAGTCAACGTGTAACACTGAGACGTCGGACTCAGAGGGAAAGTGAGGACTCCATCCGTATGGAATCCGAGGACCACTGTGGAGTTGCTGGCCCTGGGGGCGGCGTCCAAACCCCCAGACAGTTCCAACAGCTTTCTGTAGGATGTTCCTAGCGCAACCGCGTAGCATCCTGGACTAGTGGAACTGGACTTGCCAATGTCAGCAAAAAATCAGAGAAGCTTTTTGGCAATGTTCCAAGAATTTTGCCTAAGTTCTTGGCCCGGAAAGGTGTTGCAAACGGGGAGGCATCTGTGAAAGAGACCTGGCTGTTGCGAGAAACACATTGCAACGAAGAAATGGAAGCTCTGACTTCAACTGATCAAGTTGAGCGTTTCCAGAAGATTGAAATCGTTCAATTTAGTAAACGCACGACGTGTATTGCCGTGTCAAAAAATGCTTGGCCTCCTGGGATCGCAAACAAGGAGTGGACCTCGAAGAGGGATGAGAAAAGGAAGAGCAACAACGATTGTGGTTATTGGCTGTGGGTCAAGCAGTTAACCAACCAATAATGGGTTGAACAACCAACAATTTCATAGGGAAAACAATGGTTAATGATAGGGGAACCATTGAATGTTGTTGATGTTCGAATCTGATGAAGATGTCTTCACCCAGTGGATTTCCTTGCACTTCGGTGAAACTGTTGGTCACTGGAGCGGTCTCGTGGCAGGACATGTTGGATCCACGATGGACTTGAAGTCTTTACTCCTTCTACCATACTCTTTTCCGTCGACCTGAGAAGCACCACGACCAAATTTCCATGAATTGTCTCCGAGCTGTCAACGTGGAGGGCCGAAGTTCATGGCGAATGACTGCACACACAGTGATGTGTTTAAAAGTCGGGACTATGAAACGCAAAGCCAAAACAAAACAGCTCGTGTCTTGAAATCTCGAAACAAAGATCCAGCTCTACATGCTCACTGTTCCGTACAAGTTGTTTTCCAGTCCTTTGGCTCACAGCATTGCATCTAGGTTCAACATTGTGTCAAACGTTGAACATACCCCCAGTGCTGTAAATATCTGTAAATACTTTAGGCATCTTTAGGCCTTGTTTCTTACCTAGAAAGATGGCCGAAACGTGACACTTGAATCTGAGAACCAGAAAACTCAACTCGCTTGGCTTCACCTCTTGAGCGCATGGAGGAGATAGAGGACGTCACACTGCCAGTCACACTGCTCACAGAAGACAGTGCTTGTTTCTCCTGCAACAAGGAAATGATACACATTGTGTAGTTCGAAGCCACTCAGTTTCTGTTCAAGAAGAACGTTGAAACAACAAGAATGATGAGACCTTTGCAAAGGTGACCATGATGTGACCATGATGTGACCATGATGTGACCATGATGTGACCATGATGTGACCATGATAAACATCTCCGGGGTTATCTTCCCATGAAACCGGCTGACCAGATCTCTGGGATGATATTGTGGGTGTTTCTCGAAATAGGGGTACCCCCAAATCATCTGTTTTCTTACCATTTGGCAGTGGGTCAAACCCCGTACCCCTGGTTCCCCTATCATTCATCATTGTTTTTTCTATGAAATTGTTGGTTATCATCCCGCACTATTGGTTGGTTAATATTGACCCATAGCCATTTATAGCAAACAAATGCAAAAAAAAACATCCATTTGTCGGGTCGCCCATGGTTGGTTTCGAAACCACCATGGCTTGAGCTGGGGCTTCCCTCTTTTGTCTCGAAAGCGCCACGGCTTGGTGTCATTGTTGCTTATCATCCCCTGTTGATCATCATAATAACCATTGTAACCCCTATAAAAACCATTATAACCCTTCTAAAACCATTATAACCTCCTATAAAACCCGTATAAAATCATTATAACCCAACCCCCTATAAAATTCTATAAAACCCTTTAAACTCATATAAAACTACCATGTAACCATCCAAGAGATCAGGATGCTGGGCTCCTCCACAGGGACGCCCAACATTTTCCGCTGCACCAACGCTGGCCGGGGAGGCACCGCCGGACCTGGCACGGCGCTCCAAATCTCTCCACAGATCAGGGCAAGTCATAGGGCTACCCACGGCCAGTCATGGTTGGCAGTCAAGAACCATGAGTAGTCATCCATTTATCATCCTCAAGGATGGTTTATGACTCACAAAATGCTTCATAAATGATTCGGAATGACTATTTGAATGGTTCATAAAGGATAGTAATCATCCTTTATTATGAACCATTTATTTTGTCATAAACCAACCATGACTTGTGGGAACCCCCATTTTCAGAAACACCCGTATGTTTCTGTGCAGTTTCAAACATCTGTTTCCAACCTCTGCCATGGCCAGAAAAAAACATGGCATTCACGGCCCCATGTCTGCTGCTCACTGAAGAGTTTCCACACGCTGACAAAGCATGACCAAACTCATTTGGACTAGAAATGGATTTCGGGTCAAAACAAGAAGTCGAAAGTTTCAAAGATGTGGAAATGGGTAACAACTGCGTAGCTAATAAATAGTCGAGTTTGCTCTTTGGTTCTGATCGATGGGATGGCTGATTTATTGCTTCTTTCATGCATCTTCCGAAACCGTTCTGATTGCTATGTTTTGCGGGTTTGATTGTGTTGGTTTGTTTCGTTTTGTGCGTGAAAAGGGAAGGACTTCGCGACAGTGTCAGAGGATTGTGAGAAGGGATATCATGTAACAATGATTTCTGTTAGAGAGGACATGTAGATTTTGGTTCTGCTGAGTCTGGATAATACCAGAGTGCAACGCTGAAGCCAAATCAAATACAGTCAAAACCAGGACATGCCGACGTGTCTGCTTACAAAATCCCTCTAATTGTAGAGAAATCACAGTGTATATATATATATATATGTGTGTGTGTGTGTGCGTGTGTCAAAGAACAAATGCCGTTTCTGGTAATGGTTTCCTAACTCAAATTTTGCATCAAAGACTAAGTTTCGTCGCCATGTGCTCTAACTAACCAAAATATACCAAAATCATCCAAAATCACATGCTTCATTGAAAAACATGCAAAGTAGACCTGCAAGTTACACTAGACAGCTATGTTGCTGTGGCCCTACGTGGAGTGGGTGTGGGAAAGTCGGTGTCCTCCTACAAGGCTCCAACGATTCAGCTGTGCAGCAACGCAATCATAGCACCAACATCGCAATGGCACAGCTTGCATAGCACCGACAAACATCCAACTAGCACCAACTCATAGAGATCTTTTCTCGGGCAAAGGGCAATGTGGGACCAGCACGGCCTCAGCGGGGCTGCACTCAGGACAAGTTTCCTAATTTGGAGTTCCACACCCTACATGATCAGAACACGTGGCTTGGGGATGCCACGGGTCTTCGGGCATGTGCCACGGCCACACTGGGATAACATGTGAAGAGTTATGCAAGTAAGGGATACTTGCAGAAGCGAACAAAATAATACAACCTGTCAAGGGGTGTGGTCTTTTTGTCCAGAAAACGTTTTCACGTGCGTTCATCAAAAGAAGGCCTGATTTAAGGTATCCGTATCATGAATGCATGCCTAATAGGCTTTCGATTTAGGTTGTGTTCACACATT
This sequence comes from Symbiodinium kawagutii, assembly GCA_009767595.1. Lineage (NCBI taxonomy): Eukaryota > Dinophyceae > Suessiales > Symbiodiniaceae > Symbiodinium > Symbiodinium kawagutii. The sequence goes on from VSDK01022974.1 coordinate 56,971, forward strand.
TGATTCTTCAGCACTGTCTCAGAGACAGAGCGTGCAATCTCCTTTCTTGGGATCACCTCCCTAAGTAGAAGAAAAGGCTAAAATGCGCAACTATCAACTGCTGAACTATCAAGCCAAAATCGACGCACTAAACGTCCTGCACGGCTGTTATTCGCTCACAGTTTCTGGACCTTGCTGATCCCGGATTAAATGAACTCCCATTCAAATTCAACACATCTCAACATGATCTGGCTTTCGAGAACATTCATTGTTTTGATGTCTGTTCGGCACTACATCATAAAACCTGCCGAAGATCAATGAGTTAGATAGGACATCTCTCGCGTGACGCCATGGAGGTCACGAAAAAGTCCACTAGGTCCACAGCTGTCCCCGCCAACAATTCCTTGAATCTCTTTGCATTGGCCCTCAACATGTGCACTTATTCACCGCAGTGCTCTGCGAATGTTCCTCAAAAAATGCCTTCCAAATTTGTCGTCCTCGTTTTCCCTCTAAGAAGTGCTGTATCCTTCTCAAGTCATTGCAGACAAGTCACATGGTGCCTCATGGAAAGACCTTGGGCAGAGCACACAAAAAGCCACCACTGCGGCAACCCCCACGCTGAGCAAAACCAAATTCATCGCAACACGTTTTTTCATCCAACATTTCTTAGATGTGTAAAAAAAAAACCTGAATGACAACTTTCGATTCGAGAAATCCAGAGGTCGAAAAGCCACGTTTCCCGCTCAACACTAAGCCCTCCACCACAACGCATGTCACATTATCGGAGGTTCCCCGGGCCTTGACAGCAGCCAGAAAAGGTAAGCACCAACTGGCCAAATGGCTGTGGATCAAAACCGCGTGTTCCAGCCGACCGCCCAAAAAGTAAATGAAATAGATTGAAATAGTCTTCGTTAGAATGTTCATCTACCGCCACCTACCCATTTCGGTGATACTTGGATATACTTGGTTTTCACCCAAAGCCGCTGAGCAGACAACCAAGGCTTCCTCTATCAGCAGGCGAGCCTTAGCGGGAAAGTCCTTGCTGTGAATGGCTGCTAGGGATGTGCCTGGATAAGATCCTGGCCATCACTTGCCCAATCATTGGATGGCTCTGACCTGAGACGGGTCCAAAAGAAGATCCGAAGAATGCTCTTTGGAGGCAAATTGCTGGCAGCCCGCAAATTTATTGGCAACTCCCCTAGGCTCACATGATCAACCAAAAAAATTGGGCGACGGGGTCCAGATCTCCATTTTCTAAGAAATTCTGGATTTCAAATGATTTCAACCCAAATCTGTGCACAGCAGAAGCGTCCCCGGAGCCTTCTTCGCCCAAGAGCTGGCCCAACTCGCCTGGCGGGCAGGCTGAGCTTCACAAATCACGGGGCTGGGGCACGGTAGGGCCGTGGGGGATTGCAATCGGATGGTGAGACAACATAACCTCTTCAACCGACACGGCAGTGTGGTTTGGGATGGTTTCGGGCGCTACAGGAGCAACTGAGAACATCTGAGAATTCTGCCATAACTAAGCTGACAATGCGAAGCCATAAGGAATCCTATGGAATCCCCTCATAGGTTCCTGCTACCAATCAACGAACCGATGGAAGAGTCACACGGCAGGGACGGAGAAGGAACTGGCATGGAGCCCGGAAGACAGTCAACCAGCACAACTCCTTCCCCGAAGCTACCGCATGCTATGGAAAGTTCTCGTGTCTGCTTGAGCATTGCCCACGGGGCTCACCCCCAACTGGGCCCAAGACTCATGCCCTCAATGACCAGATTCACTGCTTCTTGATCCTCCAGTACATCCCAGAGCCTTGGTCACGGGCCATTTGGCTCTGAAAAAACTTCTCACCCAGAGAGTATGAGATGCCGAAAACCTGAAGAGTTCTTCTTGCTTCGTTTGGAGATGTTCGGAGTTTCACTCACCTGTTCAAGAATGTCAGACGTCACAGATAGTCAGGAAATGATTGTTCGGTGCCAACGTCCTCGTCACATCCACCCACATCGCTTTTAATGAGCCCCGAACCCATCGCAAGCGGTGATCACGAACATGTCCTGAGGGGTGGGCCCAAGGGCTGAAACAACTATGATCACATTATGATCACAATGTCACAATGTCACATGTCACATGTCAGTTGATCTTTCGACTTTGCATTGGAAATCCCTTGAGCGCTCCCTGTCCCCCTTGGCGAAGAGCGCCCTGGGTTGCCGTGCATCTTTCATCAGCAATGTAGCGGAGATCTCTGGAACCTACAGCGCAGTGTGCCTTGAGGGAAATGGCAGAACTTGTTTAAAGAGCTGTTTTCAGAGACTAAGCATGAAAAAAAGTTAGGAACATTCTGGCCATAGGGGGAAATTGATGGAAATGGCAAAAGGCAGCAATCCCTTCCTAATTTGGGCGAAGGAATTCATGCTTCAACACAAATCCCAGATCTCCAATTCGCATGGGGTAATCTTCCATGCCACATTCGATGGAACACATTCGAGTTTCCCCATAGTTTGCCGCTCGGCAAGCTTGCGGAGTCCCTGTCTCCCTCATTGTTTCTGATGTTTCAGGTGGTAACGTTCATCAACTGCAATCATCCATTCATTGGGGCAGCAGTGAAAGAATTTTCACCACCAATTTTGAAGGGTTTAAGTCCGCAAACTTCCAAAAGCATCAATGATTTCTAGGATTCATATCTTAACCCACGAACAATCACTGATCACCGATCAGTTGACACCTACACTTAGCAACCCCCAATGCGATCATCCAATGCGATCCTCCTTGCGAGCCCAGAGACATTGGACACAATGTCCTTTGACCAGGTGGGTGCCTTCAGCTGGAAATCGCCAAAAGCCCTGTCAGCAGAGAATTCCCAGCAGGTCATTCCCATCAGCCTCTGATGCCTAAACCGAATGGTCACTGGAATGACTTGGTGTTTAGCAATCAGATCTACCTGAAAACTGCGAGTCAAATTTAGGAGGTTCCATTAGATTGGATTAGATATGATTAGATTACTTGTTGTGTTAGGTGTAAATCCATTCCTCCTAAATCTTCCAAATCTGATGAGTTGCCGAATGCCAGTTGTCAAATCTCTGGAGGAAGGTGCATGAAACGGTTAGCTGGCCTGGAAATCGCCAACATTCCGTTGACTCTGTCGTTGTAAATTGTTCCGCCGGCCTGCACCAGGGCCAGTCACTCGCATCTCATCTGGAAGCCTTGTGTCACTGGTTTCGTGTTGCGAAAATCTACCAGAAACCCAGAGATTTTCACCACTACTTAGGGTTTTCCGGCAGATTTTCCCGTCAACGCTGGGACGGTGTCGGGTGGCTGTGCCCTTCCACCCTTCGCTGTGCCTCGACTACGCGCTTTGCTTCTGCTGCATCTGTGGCCTGGCTGACGCATCAAATATGGACACGTTTCATGGATGTAAATGTGTAAATGTTCCCCTGAGTAAATAGAATATGTAATTAATGTATTTTACATAATATATATATATATATAGATACATATCATGTTGTCGTAAGTGTGCGTGCAATAAATATATATGTACTGCAAGGAGTAGTCATGTGTAAAAGTAAAAGAAATATTCAATTGTCATCATCAATTCAGTGATTTGAATCAACAGCAGTACATATATAATATGTATCAAGTTGTGCATAGGCATACGCGACATACATAATCTCAATCAATGTGTGCATAGGTATGCTCAAACGGTACAGGGGTCAGCAAAGGCATCGATGGAAATGGCGAGCTGCTGAGTTGGCACTGCTCCTCCAATCCCAAAGGGGCGACGCACCATCGGCGGAATCTGAATTCAGTAGTCACACGTAGTCACACGTAGTCACACATAGTCAGTAAGTCTGTGGACTGAAAACCTTGAGGGTGGGAAACTTTCTGTTGACCAGGTTCGGAAGTTGGACAGCGACAAGTGTATACAAAATTTGTCAAATCCAAGGGTCCAGGGACTGCACCATCTTGAAGCGGCAACCCAAACATCGCTGCACCATGGAGGCCCATCGTTCTCCATGTCGGCCTTGTGGTCAGATTCTCCCGTGAGTCTCACTGCTAAGCCCTGCCGGCCTGCGACAGAGAAAGAGCGGCAACGGTGAGTTGTACCATACTCTTTGTACATCTTTGTGCCATAAAGGGGGGGTTCTCAAAATAGGGAGCCCCAAAAATGGTTGGTTTTTTGCTGTGATGGTTAATAACTACATGATTTGGGCCCATATTGATATACGTGATTGGCAAAGTTGTGCTGCTAAAGTCGGACCCGTACCGCGAGTCTATTTCTGCTGAGGGAAGCTTGGTTTAAAGCAGCACTGAGGTTCCCAACATAGCACAGCTCTGGCATCACCTGAATCTGAGGGCTCTTACAAGGACAACTCCTGTGAGGACATGTACCATGGTTACACAACATCTCCAGTGATGCAGCTCGCCTACGTGGGCAGTGTACAGGACACGCTCGGCAAAAGCTTTCTCCTCAAACAAGCGCACTGCGGCCGAGCGCATTGGTGTCTTGACTGAGCTACTCATCGGCGAATTAGCTATGGCAAAATGAGTAACCGGTTAACTAGTTCTAACATGTTCGAACCTATCTTCACTACTCAATATTGATCATAGAATCTTGCAGCAAGATCGACTCAGCTAGTCGTTCGAGTCAGCCAATCGAACTTCTCTGCTTCTGGCAGGAAAAAAGGTGAAACTTTAGAAGGCATCTCCTGTCGTAGAAGGCAGCTGCAAGCGGTACACCCTGAAGTGCTGATGCCTCAAGTGGCAGGCAGCAGCGGGACCAAACAGACCGGCAAGCATCGCATTAGACCAGCACTGTACCAGACTCAAGGGCACAACCTAATGTTCGAATAACCAACAAGCCAACTGTCATACAACCATTGGCTCAGCATTGACCAGCACTTGGATATAACTTGAAGCACAAGCAGTGGATAAAACTCAGCTGCTCTTCCTTCCAGCCTGAAGCCTGCATGTTGTCATCCGTAAGCTCAAAGGCTTGCATCATGGCTTGTGGTACATTGCTCGGCGCCTGTGAAGGCGGAGGGAAGATGGGAGCACGAACATATATTCGTACATATATCTGCAAATATCTACATGGAACACCGCTCCCTCGGCACCATGTCTAACCACCTCGGTGGTTGTTCCAAGAGTGGCCTTAGGTCGCCCCAGCCACAAGTCAATCCCTGGCACCTTCTCCAGCTCCAATAGCAAGTTCCTTATTCCGCTGACCCAATGCATGGCCTTCAGATGCCTTCAGATGCCTTTGGATGGCTAATAGTCATAGCTAATGCTAGTGACTAGTGGTGAGTAGTGATGATTGATAGGGGTTAAGTTGTAGATCAAAGCAGTTCCAGGTGGTAGTAATAATGCGGAACAGGTGCAGATCACCTAGACAACCAAAGTGCTCGGCAGTGCAATGTCCAGTTGAAGTGAAGCGTTCACACACACAAATTTTACTTCAGCCAAAGTGTCATTACAAAAGGTGAAGCTATTTGCAGTGATCCAATCCTTTCCCGATAATCCCTTTAAGGGACGGTTACAGGATCATACAGTAACCAATCTGTCGCATTCAGTATAATCAATTACAATGACCTAATCGTTAATTGCTGTCCTTAAATAACATCAATACTGGTTCCAATCTGTCTTATATCTTACAGATACTTATAGCCAGTCCTGTCATCGGGGACCACACTTGTGCAGGTGCTCAAGCACATATTCCACGCACTGCTTGCCACCATGACCTGAGCTGCCGCGAAGCATGAACACTGCCATTGGCTGCCCGTTGGACAACGCACCCGCGGAAGCTATCAGAAGTCGCATCAGTGAACCATGGTTTTTTGGGCCATCACTTGTCAATACCCATGATTATCAAGCATCAAGGTTTCTTCGTCATCTGTCATCAATCTGTCACTCATATCATTTGTCATCATTCATGGTCATTCACCACCATGCACTGCTGCTTAGTCTTGTTTCCTCTTACGGACCATTACTGATGGCAAAAAACCGCGGCTCGCGTAGCACTGGGGCATCTTGACCATCGTAGATGGCGAAGTAGCAGCAACTGGGATGATCACCTGAGGAAAATCGAGGAGAACAGCACTGGCGCCCGGGGTAAGGAAATCATCTGCGGCCTCGAAACTGGATACACTGAGAATCCACTAGTTTTTAGATCTGCACACTGCGGATCATCTGTACACACCCCTCTCTGATATGGGGCGGGGCATTTGCTAAAGTTGAAAGCAAGGAGCACCCACGAGTGTTCAAACGTTCCGCTGATCCGCTTGACAAGTGTACAAAGCATCCCCCAACGGACAATCGGCCAATCGGTGCTTGGGTGACGTCAATGGTGAATCATGATGATTCATGGTATTTAATAACGAGGCTTAACTTTCATGATGCTTTGTGAGGGTCGATGATGGTTAGTCATGGTTGATGACAGTTACATAATGATGGTTGATGACGGTTGATGGCTGATGATGGTTAAGTACAGCTTTCCTGTACATTTTGCCATGAATCAACCCCAGTGGAAGTTGCTGAGTCTGCATCTAAGAGCTTCGGATTGTTTGTCTGAGATGCCCTGCCATAGCAATCGAGGAAAATCCAGCCGTCCTCCATTTCTTCTCTCCTGGGGCCATTCCGCCCAAGTGTCTCTGTGTAGTTGTGGTTTTGTGTGTGTGTGTTGCTGCGGGGTCCCACTACCTCAAATCTTCCACTGGCGCATCCCTCAACCAAAATCCAACCTTCTGATGCGGAAGAAAGTCAGTCGCTGCTAACAACCTTGATACCGCCCTGCTTAGTGTTTGTGAATAATGGCTAATTAGTGGCAAATGAGATCAATTAATATATGCATAAATATATTGTATATACATATAACATTTATATATGATATATATATATATATATATATATAATCAATCAATGATGGTTCATGCTGATGTTTCATGCTGATGTTCACTGCACATCGAGCCTTCCAATGTCATCCTCCCAGCCAGCAGCTCTCACTGATTGTGGGTTCGGAGCCTGGCCACCAAGCCCTGGGAACCGTGCCAATCATGGGCCAACTTCAAAAACCATTCATGACTTGCTCGAAAAAAAAAAAAAAAAGGCACTTAGACTATCTTAGATTTTCTTAGACTATCTTAGACTTGCTTAGTCAACTGCTTTCCACAGGTTTTTCTCATGGAACCAAAACTTTGCTCTCAATCAGGCCAGGCGAGCATACCCCATTCAAGTGAATTAAGTCAGGCACTACGCGCCCGTACAGAAGATGGTGTGCAATGTTGTGAGCAGCTAGCATTACCATGCATTAGCTATTATGAACTCTAGACTCTTGTCTGTTGAAGGTTATACAAGACTTAACCTGCCTGTGATCAGAGAAGTTCTCTATCGATTCTACATCCTTTAAACGTAATTTGTGTTTTCTGCTCTTTGCATTTTGCCAAGTTCTCTCTGGATCGGGATTGCACATATTAATCTTGCTGTTTTTTGGAGTGATCACCCCTCAGGCGTTAGCGGCAATGGGAAACTGTCATGAGCCAATTCTGCAGCGCATAAAATGTTGGTTTTTCAACATGGCTCGACTTTGATCAGTTTACAGTGTTTCAAGAATTTCAAAGATGTAAGCTGGATCACAAGATATCACAAGTGACCATGTGTTGTACTGCCTATCACTATATCTTTACTCTGCACTCTAGACTTTAGTTCTCATTTACCGTCACCACTGGCTGTCCCATTCCACTGACAGAGCAAGGAAAGTCTTGGTCTGGGACACCGTCTCTTACACCGCTCTGCGTGGGTTCCCTATGGTTCCCTCAAGATCTCCTTGTGAATCCCGCAACGCTGAGCATTCCTTTCTTCACAGGCATGCTCCACATCAAGTGGTCCATGACCAGCTGTGAAACAGCCTGAGGACCTCCAGCAAAGGGATGCGGCTGGTAGAGCAATCTTCAAGTCGCTAGCATCTCCTTTCATCCAGTTGGGCTCCTCCAAGTATTTTGGATTTAAACATGAATAACTTGAATAACGTATAATTCATACATAGCCATAAGTGTGATTTTGTGCAATTATCATGTACATCATGTACATGCACATTCATGTTGCATCAACACTCTATGGAAAGCTATCGCGAGCTGCTCCAACCGACCCCATGCTGTGTGAGATCTCAGCTCAGTGGATGTCATGTTGTCAAGGTGTGCTGCGTTGCATCTCTCTCCATTCGAGGGTTCCAGTGCTGTGCTGGCACCATGACATCCATTGGCTTTTGCTGGGAGTGGAAGGGATATCCTGTGGCAAGCCATGTCACACAGTTCTTCCCACCTGGGCACATGGCACACTAGACAGCACGGCTGAGACGGCAAAGCACTGAACTCCGGTGGGTTGGTTTTGTTGGTTGGTCAGTTGGTCTCTTGGTTCGTTGATCGACGCAAATCGAATTCTTGACTGGACTCAACTGGACTCAAGAGATGTTCTTGTTGGCAATTGCATCCTGCCTCCCAGCATTGGTAATTGTTGCAAATGGCTCACAGAACAATGGCAGGCTCCTGCAAGGCTGGGAAGTGGACAGTGGAAATGGATCTTAGCTCACGGGTTGTGGTGAAGGAAGTAAAGTCAACAGGTGATCAAGATCAACCGCGCCAAATGTGTGTTTCCCCAATTAACTTATATCCTTTCGATCACAAGGGATGGGGGAATCGAGCCCACGAGGGGACCCTATACAATCATGACTTTTGTAGGTCCTGTCCCGGCTGCCAAAGCAAGAGCAACTTCGGCGAAAGCGTGATCTGTTTGATGCTGTTGAATCTCCATCAATGATGGCACCCGCATGGTGAGGTTTTTTACATAAAACAATCTCAATGGTTCTCATTGGAAAATCTGATGCCGAATGCCCGGGTACATGGAAATGCCCAACACGCGCCTTCTGACTAGCCTCCGTCTTGCGTGACTGCGCCTCAACGAGCATGTCCTCAGTGAACATGAAACCACTGCGTCACTAGGGTCACGAGGGGCACCAGAGATGGGTCCTGTGTGTTTCCATTGACCACACCAGTTTCATGTGTTTTCCAAGCTCCAAATCACTTCACGTTTCTTCGTCTATCTTCGTGCTGAGAACTGCCGGTGCCAAAGCGAAGCTCTTAGCACCCAGACCAGCTTTTCCAGCTTCTGGTTCATGGCAGCAAGTTGCTCCTCCAGCCTCGACAGGGAGCACTTGTGAAGCGATTCTTCGCGCCGCACCGGCCCAGTGGGTCCCAGCCTGGCGATCTTCGTTTCTTGTTTGCTGACCTTCTCTTGCAGCATTTGTGCAGCAGAAGTCAGCAGTGCGATCAAGTCCTGATGCTTGAAGTGCAGTCAGTGAAATGCAAAGAGTCAGTGCAGAAGGAATGGTTATAGGAATGGTCATAGTATGTTATAGTGAGTTATGTTGAAATGATCTCATGAGATATCGTAAACATTCGCAAACGAGCGTTCTCAAAATTCAGATGTCGACCGAGACCTCTCCTGGTAGACCACTGCCAGACGTGGCTTGCCGTCTGCTGTGATTGGACGTACCACTGAAGGTATGACGTCTTGCAACTCTTGAGCCTGGCAATGGCCATGGTTTATTAACCAGTAGCCATAAACTGATTAACCACTAGCTAATGTAATGTTTACTAACCATTGTTGACCATGTGTAAAATGTGTAACCATTACTAATCATCAACATAGATGAAGATCTAAAAAAGGAAATGTACAGCTAAAAAGAGGAGATGTAAAAACAAAAAAGGGAATAAAAAAGGAAGCACTGTGAAGCACTGCACTGTCAGGATCAAGTCATCTGTTCATTAGGACTGCCTAGAACAAGTGGCGAATCAAAGACTGGGGATGGCAGCTTGTAGCAAGGCCATGTCGGCTTGGCGATGAAGCCGTATCTGCTGTATTTTGCCTCCGGCCCGTTCTTGAACCTGGCGATTCGCGGAGCTGGCGCTGGTAGCAACACTTCGTTCTCAACGTGAGGGTCCATGATTGTGGACGTCCACGAAACACCCATGCAGCATCCCCCAACAAAACACCAGGACCATCCAGGGACCATCCAGGACCCTTTCGGATTCGAGGTCGCCCTTGGGGCCCCTGGCTTGAAGGACACAGGACGCAGCTGGCGCAAGACCCAGCTCACACCATCAGAGGCCTGGAAGCGCGGTCGCTGTGAGCGTCCAATGGTCCAATGGTCCAATTCGGGTGATGCGATCTGCAGCAGATATCTGCTTGATAGATCTGCTTGAGATTATATATATATATATATATATATCTATCTATCTATCTACCTATCTATCGTGTCTATATCTGTCGGTACTGCTTTCTGATATCTTGCTGTTGGGAGTCGACACATTCTGCACATCGAAGACAGGGGCATCACATGGCCCAACACTTTGGTCCAGCCCTGACTTGGTGCCCAGCATCCTGTGATTCTCCTGGTCGCTGCATTGCTTCCCACCTTGGGAGCAACCAACTGCTTAAGCTGAACCACAGGTAGGGAGCACAAATCTAGATTCCATTGCTTCCCAACTTGCAAAAAAGAACCAAAGAATCTGGAATCCGTAGCAAAAATCTGTGTCTTACTTTCAAATTTAGCTGTCAGTTGTGCCGGTTCACTCAGCGGAGATTAAAAAATCCGTGAACAACGAGCAAGAATGGGGATATACTGTACCACAAAAATTCTAGATCTTCCATCCGTTCTTATGGAGATATCCCCCACTATCCTCCTAATTCTCATTGGTCCCAAATTCTTGTGAATTGATCCTTACTTGTGGGTGATTCTAATTGATCTACTATCGCAGGTTGATGACATATCCCAAATTCTCCTTGGTAGCTCCCTATTTTTGGTCATGGCCTTCTCTAAGAACCGCCACGTGGATCTACCGCCACGTCGCGCGGCTGGGGGCTGTGCAAGGGTCTGATGGACTTCTTCAGCCGGCGATCAGAGCTGGAGATCTGCAGAGCGCTTGAGATCTGCATGTTGACCCACTGGTTAACAGCTGGTTAATTGATGGGGTTGATAGGGTTGATATTAACAACCCATAGTAGCTGGTAATTAATGTAACAACCCTGGGGTTAATTGACCCAATGTTAATTAACAACCATAGTAGCTGGTAATTGATAGGGTTGATAGGCTAATTAATGTTAATTGACCCACTGGTAATCATGATCAACCAAAGTAGCTGGTTAATTGATAGGATTAATGTTAATTAACAGCTAGTGGTTAATTGATAGGATTAGTTAATAACTCTTAATGTTGATCAGTAGCTGTTTGATTCAGAATTCAGTTACTGTAATCAAATATTGATGATTCACTGGCTAATAGCTGATAATAATGATCAATCATGGCTACTGATCATTGTGAATCACTCATGATTCACCGATCTATTCAATAATCATCAGTAGCTATGGTGAATGATTCACGGGTTGGACATGCTTAGCTGCTGATTACATGATGCGTCGATCATGGTGATCATGCTCAATCATGCTTCGTAATGGCCAGTGATGGTGACATTGGTTCAGAACCGCCAATCATAGTGACTCATGGTCACTGATTTTTCTGATGGTTCCTATTCGTTGATGATGGTCGATCATGGTTGGTGATGCCTGATGATACATGTAAAGGATAAGGGATTAGGACTCCTCGCCTGGGTTCATGGCGAACAGAAACCAACAAGACTCACCAAGAAGGAGAAGAAAAAACGCAACAAAAAGGACAACAAACTGAGTGCGTCAATACATGGACTGCCCATTTACCCAGTAAGAATCCTGGTTGGGTGGCTCTGGGTGCCTAAAATTTATGGACTCTTTACAATGTCAACAGTAGTGCTTGTTGTGTCTTGAACCGATTTACATCGGGTATATAGGCTTTGTTGCGTGGGTTTTCAGAGGTAGTTGTTATTTTCCACAAATGGAGCCTCAAAATTCAACATTGTGAGAAAGAAAAGGGAATATCCTTGCCATCAGCATTAAAATCTCGTTGACATTGGCAGGATTGTTGGTACTAAAATCACCTCAAATTGGCTGTGCAAATTTCTCTAGCGACCGGTCTTGGAAATCAGGATGTAGGGACTGCAGGGACTGCAATGATATAAAGTTTTTTTCCCAAAATAAAGCGATTTGCTGAACAGGAAGAGGAAGGGATTCAACAAGAAATAAGACATTAGCAGTACGGCTGTTGCTTCCTGTAATAGAGGACCCCAGGATATGGCAGCTCTGTCTGCCGCTGAGGTGCGGGGTTGTTGGATACCCAGTTTCCTCAGTGGCAAAGCTCCGATGTCAAGTTGCTTCGCTTGTTGAAGTTTCAGTATGTTTCTCCACAGTCTTGAGATGTCTTGAGATGTCTTGAGAATTCTCAACTGAGGTTTGTCCGAGACACCGTGCAAGGTGCCACCCTTGCCGAACATGCTGATGCTGCGGTATGACTCGGCACCTGCACTCATTGAAGCTGTCTCCCCACGCATGGCTGCCCTGCAAGTCGCTGTCTCTGGCCTCCAAATTGGGCTGTATAGAAGTTGATGGTAGCCCACCTGGGACCAGTTTCCAAGTGAGCCAAGTCACAGGACACAGTCTTCAGGTTTGAGGTACACGACATGTGTTACATGTCTGGACATGGCTTTAGCCAAATGTAAATGTTGGGATCAACGGGTTGGCTTTGCTGAATTTGGGGGTCACCCCGTGAGTCTAGGCACACCTATGTGTGGAATCTCTCCGTTGACTTGGCTTAGATCCTTGGATCCAAGGTATCATGTTCAAAATAGTCCTCGAAACGGTCTGCGGGCTGAAATTCTTAGTTCCCAAGGTTGGATAGGCCAGTCCCGATCCCTCAGACCAGGGTGTAGGTGTGTCCCTTTTTTTAAGATGGACTATTTTTCCATGGACCATGTTATTCAATGTTATTGACATGGTTTGTGGTTCTTGCATGTCTCATTGGTGTTCCAAATGGTTCTATGGCGACGGTGGGACGGCGGCAAGTTGCTGACCCTTTTAAGCTCGTTTCCAGGTTTGCTGACATATGGGTCTTTCTCAGAATAGGGAACCCCCATTCTTGCTTGATTTATTACAGTACTACGGACTGATTTGGGATGATTCGGGGGTACCCACATTTTGAGAAACCACGATGTGTATTTTAATCGCCAGTGGTCAAAATATGTCAAAATCAATGCTTCATCGTTGTCTTAAGCATTTTCGGCAATGCTTGTGACGATATGTGTCGCTGACTTTTCCTTTTTGGGTCAACAAAATATGTTGGAGCAAAAGATCAACACATATAATACCGTGATAGTACCATACACTATGGAGGGGGCTTCCTACAACCTCTAGGAACACCTGGGCTGAAGATTGAAATTTGGCTAGTTCTGCTTACTGGATGAAGTTTTGGTGAGGCTTTCAGTTCCGAGTGACGGTGCGCCAGTGCCGTGCTCGTCATACTGCAAGGCATAGTTCGTCGTAATGTACGTCGTCTCCTGGCCAATCATCAGATTCTGCGCCACCGAGATGCTTTGCCTCAGCAGCTGTGGAAGACACCAGGGTCACCAGTGGTGGCCCCCAATCTCTGAACGTTTTTTCAGTTCAACGGCACCTCATCTGCAACCCCCAAGTACCCTTGAGGTCGCTACCCGAAGGCCGTATAGCCATTTGTGCTCAATGTGTCCACGGCTGCGCTATCTTGCACTGAGGTAGTGCTACCAGGTCACATAACACCTTAGTCCAAGCTCGATTGCAAACTCGGAACAAAGGCGTCAGAATCTCCAACCTTTTGAGGACTTCAACTCACCTCAAAGCAATGAACATCATCACGGTGCTGTCGTCGTCGTCGTCGTCGTCGTCGTCGTCGTCGTCGTCATCATCATCATCATCATCATCATCATCATCACCAGCACCATCATCATCATCATCATCATCACCAGCATCCTCATCATCCTCATAGTCCCCCTTCACCAAGTCACCTCTCAAGAACAGAGAAGAGCCAAGGTGTAAGTGGTCAGACACTGAAGATGCGCCGCCCACTCTTGATCCGCCCAAGATCGAACAGCTGGAACCTGGGCACTCGGGAGAAAGTGCTGAGTGAAACACCGCTGACGCTGAGGGAAACACCGTGAGGGAATTGCGTAGCTTTTCACTTCAGGTTTTGTCACCCGTGTAGAACTACCAGATTTCTCAGCCGGAGCCATGTAGAAATTCCAAAACGAGGCTTTCAGGGAAAAGAAATTGTCACAAACTTTCTCCTGCCGAAGCACCTGGACGAGCGAACTGCCGCAGAAATAGGAAAGGTCCAATGCCAAGGCTGCCGGCCACAGGCAAAGAAGAATCTGCCTTTCAAGCATGAAACTAACCCATCCATGTAGATATGGCAAGTTCTTGCAACACTAGGAAGGTTTGAGGGACCCAAACGGTCCACCAGTGGCACCATCACTCATAGATGAAAACACTAGAGTCCAGTGCAGCCTCCTTTGAGGAAGTGTAAAAACAGCATGAATACCATCAAAGTGACAGTAAAAATCCAAAAATCATTCGAAGGATCATTTATCATGCGAGTATGCCAGGATATGCCAGGCAACCAACAAACCTGAGGATCCCGCCTGACATAGGCTTCTCAATGGGAGCAAAAGACCAAGTCGTACCGCATCCGAGGCAAATGAGAACAAGTCGGGACGACTGACACCCAGCACCGATGGAGAAAAGTCAGGGCAGAGGTACTCTCGCACCTAAGAAATGCTCAAAACTTCAAGCTGACCAGCATGCTGAAGTAAGTTGTCTCACATAGATCATGTAGTCACCATGCCCGGAATGTATAGTTTGTATCTGCACGTATCAACTTAATACGTCCATGCAGTACTGCAATATTTGCCTCTTTATACAATTCTCGATTGTATATGTGTAGTTTTGTGTATACATATCGTGTATACATAGTGTATACATACCATGTTATTTGATGTATATCACATATATTATATTACATACATATATCATGTATTTCTATACCTATCACCTATGTTGTTCCTGGCATCAAGGTCTCTGAATCTGAAGAACACAGCTCTAAGGGCTGCACGAACATCAGGGAGCCAAAGGCAATAGACCCATCCACGGTGAGCGAAGCAGCCGAGATTCCCCCAGGTGCAGGTGGCAGCGGTCCTGTGAACCGAAGAACTCAAGGCGCCATCTGCTATACAATACAATACAATACATTACATTACATTACATTAGATTACATCACATCAAATCACGTTACATTACATTATCACATCACATCACATATATTAAATCATACAATAATTTACATCACATCACATCACAATACAATACAATACAATCCAATCCAATGCAATGCAATGCAATGCACCACAATACAATACAATACATGGCTTCAAAACCCCCAGTTGTAATCACATGGATGTCCTGATTAAGCAAAGTTCCTGGGTGACGGCAAAAAGTCCATTGAAACCTGGCATGTCTGAATCTGTGAATCCTGAGCTTGCTTCACTCTTCTGATCTCCAGGCATTCCCAGCAAAATTCCACTGCAACCCCCTTGGCGCTACATTTTGTGTGTGTGTGTGTTACATTTGCGATGCTACCTCTGCTACAAAAGATGATCTCAATCTTTTCCACAGCAATACCCCAGCAGAGTTCCTCCACAGAGAGTTGTTACCTCTCCCAAAAAGTATTGAATTGCACAACGACACCTATTCGCTTACAGTAGCTCTGCTTTGCTCTACTTTGTCTCCAAAGAAGCCGGGCTCACAACATCGGAAGCAGAAAGGACCACCTCAGCATGTGGCATATACCCAAACATTGATAACATTGGTCACCCAACACATCCGCAAAATCATCCAAAACTGGGGCTCCGACTCCCAGATAAGCACAGTTTTGTAGAGAAAGTGGTGATCCCGTCGAGGCAGCAAAGCACACCGGCGAAGAAAAGCCCGGTCAAGAACATCCTCTGAGAGACGACAAGAGTCCAAATGTCGCGCTCTCTGATGCTGATGGCGGAAAATCGAAGCAAGCAGCTGAAAGCACGAACAATAGGGAACCAAACTTCAAAGTACTTTGAAGTGGTGGGAATAAGTCCAAATGTGCTTCTGAAAGGACCAAAAGCAGGGAATCGAAATGTGACACACCTTGGAGCAGAAGCACAAAGCCAAAGCTGGATGGCTCCGTGACTGACAACAGCACGTCAAGATTTACTCTCGAAAATGCCAGCAGTGCGGATCCCGAGCAAGCCGAAGATCTGAGAAAAAGTGAGAAACCTACATGACTCATTTGCAGTACAAACAGCTTTACGCCCATGCAACTGACACCATGCAGGAACAAGAGCGCTTCTAGGAGTGTAACATCACAGACTGGCAAAGAGAAGTCCATCCTTGCGCAACCTGCAACAAATAAAAGAAAATCAACTTGGCCAGAATGCTGCAGTGGTGGAGAAGAGCCTGTCGACAATGCTTCTGATGCTGAGAGCCGAAGTCCGAATCGGGCGATGCCTTGCAAAGAGACCAAGAATTCCAAGTTCAAAACGCCGAAAACGGAAAGAAAGGAGCTCAAACGAGCAATACCTTGCACAAACAAAAGTGATTCAAAGTGCCCTGCACTGACTGCAAATGGAGGCAATTCCAACTTCGCCACTCCACAAAGGAAAGCTGACGGTTCAGC
>VSDK01022974.1:75980-99405 GCA_009767595.1 Symbiodinium kawagutii
AACTTGAACTGTCCAGCACAAGAGGAAAAGAGCTCGGACGTGACACTCCAAGTGCTGGTGCCAAAAGGCCAGGTCTCATGATGCTTCTGAGCAACAGGGAGCTTCCAAGGTGAGAAACACCCAAAACAGGCAACAAGGATCCCAAAGCTCCACAGCCAACAAGAGGCAGAAAAAAGCCAAGACAAGCAGAGCTGCGCAGTGATGAGGCGGAGGAAATCTGTGCAGTTGCAAAGGCCGACAAAAGAAAGTCTGATCTAGTCATTCTGCGCAAAAGTAGTGATGAACCAAGTGTTGCTGCACTTGACGCTGGGAGTGCAGAATCTGCATGAGACGAGCCCCTTAGCAGCAGCGAAAAGCCCAAATTGCTGACTGCCAGAGCCAATGGTGACGAATCAGGTTGGCATCCGCCCATCACAAACAAGCTCAATCCCGGTCTGACGCATGATCTCGGTGGCATCAAGAAATCAAGGTGCGCAAAGCTCAAAACAGGCAAAACAGGGCCCAGCTGTGCCACTCCTTGCAGCAGCACCGACAGTCCAAAGATGGCTTCAGTTCCGACGGGCAGCACACCTTCCACACCCATCTCGATGGCCATCACGCTCAGCATCAAACCAATACATGTGGATGATTGCACCGACAATATTGATTCAAGAGTCATGGCATCCATAACGGACAGTTTAGAGCCCAGATGAGATACACCCCGGAGAAACAGAAAGCTTCCCAATCCAAGGCAACCCGCAGCTGGCAAAACCAAGCCAAGATGAGACACACCATGCAGCGACAGTACTGGTCCGGAACTTGAACTGTCCAGCACAAGAGGAAAAGAGCTCGGACGTGACACTCCAAGTGCCGGTGCCAAAAGGCCAGCTCTGATGATGCTTCTGAGCAACAGGGAGCTTCCAAGGTGAGAAACACCCAAAACAGGCAACAAGGATCCCAAAGCTCCACAGCCAACAAGAGGCAGAAAAAAGCCAAGACAAGCAAAGCTGCGCAGTGATGAGGCGGAGGAAATCTGTGCAGTTGCAAAGGCAGACAAAAGAAAGTCTGATCTAGTCGTGCTGTGCAGAAGTAGTGATGAACCAAGTGTAGCTGCAGCTGGTGCTGGGAGTGCAGAATCTGCACAAGAGGCGCCTCTGAGCAGCAAAGAAAAACCCAAATTGCTGACTGCCAGAGCCAATGGTGACGAATCAGGTTGGCATCCGCCCATCACAAACAAGCTCAATCCCGGTCTGACGCATGATCTTGGTGGCATCAAGAAATCAAGGTGCGCAAAGCTCAAAACAGGCAAAACAGGGCCCAGCTGTGCCACTCCTTGCAGCAGCACCGACAGTCCAAAGATGGCTTCAGTTCCGACGGGCAGCACACCTTCCACACCCATCTCGATGGCCATCACGCTCAGCATCAAACCAATACATGTGGATGATTGCACCGACAATATTGATTCAAGAGTCATGGCATCCATAACGGACAGTTTAGAGCCCAGATGAGATACACCCCGGAGAAACAGAAAGCTTCCCAATCCAAGGCAACCCGCAGCTGGCAAAACCAAGCCAAGATGAGACACACCATGCAGCGACAGTACTGGTCCGGAACTTGAACTGTCCAGCACAAGAGGAAAAGAGCTCGGACGTGACACTCCAAGTGCCGGTGCCAAAAGGCCAGGTCTGATGATGCTTCTGAGCAACAGGGAGCTTCCAAGGTGAGAAACACCCAAAACCGGCAACAAGGACCCAAAAGCTCCACAGCCAACAAGAGGCAGAAAAAAGCCAAGACAAGCAGAGCTGCGCAGTGATGAGGCGGAGGATATCTGTGCAGTTGCAAAGGCAGACAAAAGAAAGTCTGATCTAGTCGTGCTGTGCAGAAGTAGTGATGAACCAAGTGTTGCTGCACTTGACGCTGGGAGTGCAGAATCTGCTTGAGACGAGCCCCTTAGCAGCAGCGAAAAGCCCAAATTGCTGACTGCCAGAGCCAATGGTGACAAATCAAGTTGGCATCCGCCCATCGCAAACAAGCTCAATCCCGGTCTGACGCATGATCTTGGTGGCATCAAGAAATCAAGGTGCGCAAAGCTCAAAACAGGCAAGACAGGGCCCAGCCGTGCCACTCCTTGCAGCAGCACCGACAGTCCAAAGATGGCTTCAGTTCCGACGGGCAGCACACCTTCCACACCCATCTCGATGGCCATCACGCTCAGCATCAAACCAATACATGTGGATGATTGCACCGACAATATTGATTCAAGAGTCATGGCATCCATAACGGACAGTTTAGAGCCCAGATGAGATACACCCCGGAGAAACAGAAAGCTTTCCAATCCAAGGCAACCCGCAGCTGGCAAAGCCAAGCCAAGATGAGACACACCATGCAGTGACAGTACTGGTCCGGAACTTGAACTGTCCAGCACAAGAGGAAAAGAGCTCGGACGTGACACTCCAAGTGCCGGTGCCAAAAGGCCAGGTCTGACGATGCTTCTGAGCAACAGGGAGCTTCCAAGGTGAGAAACACCCAAAACAGGCAACAAGGATCCCAAAGCTCCACAGCCAACAAGAGGCAGAAAAAAGCCAAGACAAGCAAAGCTGCGCAGTGATGAGGCGGAGGAAATCTGTGCAGTTGCAAAGGCCGACAAAAGAAAGTCTGATCTAGTCATTCTGCGCAGAAGTAGTGATGAACCAAGTGTTGCTGCACTTGACGCTGGGAGTGCAGAATCTGCATGAGACGAGCCCCTTAGCAGCAGCGAAAAGCCCAAATTGCTGACTGCCAGAGCCAATGGTGACAAATCAAGTTGGCATCCGCCCATCGCAAACAAGCTCAATCCCGGTCTGACGCATGATCTTGGTGGCATCAAGAAATCAAGGTGCGCAAAGCTCAAAACAGGCAAGACAGGGCCCAGCTGTGCCACCCCTTGCAGTGGCAACAACAGTCCAAAGATGACTTCAGTTCCGACGGGCAGCACACCTTCCACACCCATCTCGATGGCCATCACGCTCAGCATCAAACCAATACAGGTGGATGATTGCACCGATAATATTGATTCAAGAGTCATGGCATCCATAACGGACAGTGTAGAGCCCAGATGAGATACACCCCGGAGAAACAGCAAGCTTTCCAATCCAAGACAACCCGCAGCTGGCAAAGCCAAGCCAAGATGAGACACACCATGCAGTGACAGTACTGGTCCGGAACTTGAACTGTCCAGCACAAGAGGAAAAGAGCTCGGACGTGACACTCCAAGTACTGGTGCCAAAAGGCCAGCTCTGATGATGCTTCTGAGCAACAGGGAGCTTCCAAGGTGAGAAACACCCAAAACAGGCAACAAGGATGCTACGGTTTTTCCTTCAGCAAATGAGGAACTGTCCAAGCAGCCAGGAGATCTTGAAAGCAACAAAAAGTCTAGGCGAGAAACGTCCATCACCAACAGCAGGCCCCCAATGATAGCATCATTCAGCTTGCTCGGGCACTGCGCAGACACGAACAAATCCATTGAGATAAAGTCTGAAGTTGGCACGACCAGGCCGAAACAGGCAACACTACGAACCGAAAGCGGCGGGGGGGGCATAGCACAGCTGAGCGGTGATAGTTGACGGCCAACGCGAGAGTTGCTTTGAGGAGGTGGCGAGAAGGCTGGTTGGACAACTCCAAACGCAAACACGGCAAAATCTATTCAGGTTGATCCCTGAACAAGTACAGACAACCCCAATGCTGCGCTGTTTAGCAAGGAAAGGCTTGATTCAAGTCTGCTAAGTCCTCTCGATAATGTCAAGGATTCCAAGTGTGCCATTCCAAGAACAAGCAAGAAAGGCCCTGGCCAAGCAACACCTCTTAAGGATGCAAACGAATCAAACAAAGCAAAGTCGAGCGCAGGCAGTGCAGACACCTGCATATCGCCAGAGACGAGTACAGGAGAATCTGAACAGCACGTACCACACAGCAACAAAAGAAGATCAGGATGTACTGCATGTTTTAGTAGCGAGGAGGAACCCAAGCTGGCTGATGCGAAGGCAGGTAAAAAGGAACCAGACCAAGAAAGTCCATGCAATGAGGCCGAGAAGTCGAGGTTGGCAAAATCCGAAGCCAACATGGTAAAGTCCACAGACATGCCACATACAAAAGTGAAAGAGTCCACCTTGAAGAAGTGCCTCAGGGAAGGTGACGATGCAAAATGAACACAGTCAAGCACAGGCAGCAGAAGGCCAACACAGGACAAACCTCGAAGGAACAGAAGCAAACCCATCTGGACAGGGCCCAGTGCTGGAAGTGGAAGCTCGGCTCTGGAGGTACTGCGGAGCGACAACAGAGGCCCAAGAGTGGCCATGCTCGAAGGAAACAATGCCAAGTCCATCCAAACGACACCGCGAAGAAGCAGGGAGAAATCTGACATTGTAGCACTTGCCACTGAAAGAAGAGAACCTGCACTCGAGGCACCATGCAATGACAAGGATGGTCCCAGCGTGACAACGCCTACAACCAGAAGCACAAAACCGAACTTGGACACACCTTGCGGTAATAATGACGAGTCCAGGTGGGCGCAACCAGGTGCAAACAGACTGAAGTCAGCACAAGCCGGACCATGCAAAGGTAGCAACAAGCCTGGAGTAGTCATGTCAGGGACCAGAAGAAATGACCCTAATCGTGCAGATGAGAAAACAGAAAGAGAAAAGCCGAGACTCGTCATTCCTCTGACGCTCAGACAGCTGGACAGCTCCAGCTTTGTCATCACTCCTGGCCCAGAGCTCGCTTCAGACCGCACAAGAAGCAAGGATTCTGAATTCACAGGGTCCGGGGCAAGCAGTAGCAAACCAAGCCAAGCACAGCCATGCAAAAACGGAAAGAAGTCCAACTGTGTAAAAGACAGCACAAACAGACTTAGCCCCGATTGCGCGGAGCCGACCACTAGAAGAAAGAAACCGGTATGTGCCATGCCTCTCAGAGGCGTTGGGAATCCAATGCATGAGATGTCAAATACGAAGAGTCCAAAACCTGATCAGGAATAACTTTGTAGCAACAGAGAGGAATCTAATGAAACTGCCGCTAGAGCAAGCAATGCCAAGTCCACCCATGCCAGTCCTTGTGACAGCAGTGATGAATCGGGATTGCACGGGCCAGATGCGGACGACTCCAGATCTAACCAAGACACACCACGGGGCGACAGTGATGATTCTAAACAGACACCATCAACTGCGAACGAGACGTTTCCGAGGCAAGACATACCTTGCGATGAAAGGAAAGGGTCGAAGCTCGTTGCACCTAACACCGGCAAAAGTGGACCAAGACTAGCAAAGCCTGCCACTGGCAAGACAAGTCCCGTGCAGCCAAAGCATTGCAAGGACATGAAAGGGTCAATCTTTGCAACCTCAAGAACAAACAGGATCGAGCCGAAGTAAGCACATCCATGCAGGGGCAATGCGAACCCCAAGTTACAACTATCAAGGGCCGGCAGTGAAGGCCCCATCCTGCTCACACTGTGCAGTGGAAGCAAAGGCCCCAAGCAGGCAGAAGACAAGGCCAGCAGAACCAAATCAAATCACGCCGCACCTTGCAAAAGCGAGAAAGGCCCCAATTGCACCAACCCCAACAAAAACGTGGAAGATTCAGTTCTGGACGCACCTCTCAGTGATGAAGGCAAGCCCGTTTGCACGCTTCCAAGTGCCAACAGAGCGCTGTCTAGGTAAGCGAGACCGAAGGCTGATGGGAGCAACTCTACTTGAGATGTGCTCCGGAGCAAGAGGGAAAAGCTCATTGTCACAGAATCCACGGCCAATGAGGAGCTTCCTGATTGAGAGGGGTGCTGTAAGAGCAGCAATAGGCCGAAGTATGTAACTCCTGCTGCAAACAATGCACCTTCCATTTCAGCCCCACCGAGTACAAAAGCAGACGATTCAAAACAACCCAGTCCTGATGCCAGCATGGAGACGTCAAAGCATGCAAAAGATCTAAGCAAGAGGGATAAACTCAAATGCCCCACGTCAGGGACTAGCAGAAGTGGGCCTGATCATGAACAGCCATGCAGTGAAAGCAGAATTTCGGACGGGCCGCCAGCCATGACAGGAGGAGGGAGACCCAAGCATGCAAGTCCAAATGTCAATACGGCTGAGCCGGTACGCGCAAAGTGGTGCACAGGCAAAGAGAATCCTATCTTCGCTACGTCCAGTACAAGCAAAACAAAATCCACACGGGATGAACCCTGAAGGAACAGAAGCAAACCCATCTGAACTGGGCCCAGTGCTGGAAGTGGAAGCTCGGCTCTGGAGGTACTGCGGAGCAACAGCAGAGGCCCAAGGGTGGCCATGCTCGAAGGAAACAATGCCAAGTCCATCCAAACGACACCGCGAAGAAGCAGGGAGAAATCTGACATTGTAGCACTTGCCACTGAAAGAAGAGAACCCGCACTCGAGGCACCATGCAATGACAAGGATGGTCCCAACGCGACAGCGCCTACCACCAGAAGCACAAAGCCGAACTTGGACACACCTTGCGGTAATAATGACGAGTCCAGGTGGGCGCAACCAGGTGCAAACAGACTGAAGTCAGCACAAGCCGGACCATGCAAAGGTAGCAACAAGCCTGGAGTAGTCATGTCAGGGACCAGAAGAAATGACCCTAATCGTGCAGATGAGAAAACAGAAAGAGAAAAGCCGAGACTCGTCATTCCTCTGACGCTCAGACAGCTGGACAGCTCCAGCTTTGTCATCACTCCTGGCCCAGAGCTCGCTTCAGACCGCACAAGAAGCAAGGATTCTGAATTCACAGGGTCCGGGGCAAGCAGTAGCAAACCAAGCCAAGCACAGCCATGCAAAAACGGAAAGAAGTCCAACTGTGTAAAAGACAGCACAAACAGACTTAGCCCCGATTGCGCGGAGCCGACCACTAGAAGAAAGAAACCGGTATGTGCCATGCCTCTCAGAGGCGTTGGGAATCCAATGCATGAGATGTCAAATACGAAGAGTCCAAAACCTGATCAGGAATAACTTTGTAGCAACAGAGAGGAATCTAATGAAACTGCCGCTAGAGCAAGCAATGCCAAGTCCACCCATGCCAGTCCTTGTGACAGCAGTGATGAATCGGGATTGCACGGGCCAGATGCGGACGACTCCAGATCTAACCAAGACACACCACGGGGCGACAGTGATGATTCTAAACAGACACCATCAACTGCGAACGAGACGTTTCCGAGGCAAGACATACCTTGCGATGAAAGGAAAGGGTCGAAGCTCGTTGCACCTAATACCGGCAAAAGTGGACCAAGACTAGCAAAGCCTGCCACTGGCAAGACAAGTCCCGTGCAGCCAAAGCATTGCAAGGACATGAAAGGGTCAATCTTTGCAACCTCAAGAACAAACAGGAGCGAGCCTAAGTAAGCACATCCATGCAGGGGCAATGCGAACCCCAAGTTACAACTATCAAGGGCCGGCAGTGAAGGCCCCATCCTGCTCACACTGTGCAGTGGAAGCAAAGGCCCCAAGCAGGCAAATGACACGGCCAAAGGAGCAAAACCAATCCGTGCTACTCCTCGCAACAACATGCTGCTGCCCACGAGACCACATCCTGAGGCAAAGAGACTCACCCCTAAGCAGGCTGTAGCTTGAAGAAATGGCAATAAGTCAGGGCTTGTGTTGCTCAAAACCAGCAGTGGAGCTTCCACTCAGCTGGCACCATGCAAAAACAAAAAGAAATCTAAACCTGTAAGCCCAAGAACCAACAAAAAGATTTCAAGGCATCCGACACCTTGAAGCAGCGGTGGCAAGTCAACAGTTGAGAAGTGCACAACCGATGAAAAGGATTCAAGTCGCGCAACACCATGTGATGAAAGAAGAAAGTCTGGCGACACCAGTTCCAAGGCAAAGAGAGCAGGGCCTGCACAAGAAATTCCGCGCAATGGCATCAGGGACCCAGTTTGCACAGCACCAGAAACCAGCGAAGAAGCATCGAGGTACGCACGACCCTGCAATGGCAGAATGAAGTCAAGCGCAGTGCTGTCTGAGGCAAGCAATGCAGACTCTAGTCGGCACGCGCCCAAGACTGATGAAGAAAAACCAACCCCACAGGAGCAATGCAAAGGCAAAAGTGGTCCGACTTGAAGAGTGTCTGACACCGGGATTGCCAGGCCTAAGCAACTTGCACCCCTTGATAGCGACAGCAGGCCAATGTTCACAAGGCTAAACACTGGCAAAGATTCGTCCAACTTTGCGAGGCTTTGGAGAAACAGGAATGGTTCAATAGTTGCAGCAGACAGTGCCAATAGCGCTGAAGCTGACCAAGTCACCCCATGCAACAATGGCAGCGAATCCAACTGCACCAGTCCAGCAGCTGACAAGGACACGTCCGTTCTCGACATGCCTTGTAAGGAAAGAGAGGATTCAATATGTGCAAGCCCAAGCACAAACAGAAGCTCTCCTGACCGAGCTTCACCTGATGCTGGAATTGGCGGTTCAAGTTCGGATCTTCTACTGCTGTTTGGGTTTTGACAACTGAAACCTGACACTAACCGATCATCAGTGTGCAAACTTCCTTGTTCACAGCGACCGCCGCAAGTTGTTTGTCAGACATCCAGGCCCTTTGGAAGCTTGGATGGGTTCTGGGTTTCATTTGTTCAAACTTAGGAAACACATATACTACCAAAGTGGAGACACCTCCAATCAGGCAGCATGATTGGTTGGCACTACAGCAATCAATCACTTTCGATGCGGTTTTACAAGCATCTCTTCGCACCAAGCTGGTACTGTGTGACGAGTTTTGGACACCATTTTAGCTTCATCCCATTGTC
The DNA here is from genome assembly GCA_009767595.1 of Symbiodinium kawagutii. NCBI lineage: Eukaryota > Dinophyceae > Suessiales > Symbiodiniaceae > Symbiodinium > Symbiodinium kawagutii. Next base: position 84,742 of record VSDK01022974.1, read on the forward strand.
AGAGCAATACATTCCATCGTTTGTTTCAAGCGGTTTGGTGCTGATTCTGGATGGCATGAGTGGTTGGATCCCAAGATGGATAATAGCAGTCATGGTGGAAAGCACTATGCTCATACCATCTCATGCCACTTTGTTGAAGCCTGGAGTAGTCATGTCAGGGACCAGAAGAAATGACCCTAATCGTGCAGATGAGAAAACAGAAAGAGAAAAGCCGAGACTCGTCATTCCTCTGACGCTCAGACAGCTGGACAGCTCCAGCTTTGTCATCACTCCTGGCCCAGAGCTCGCTTCAGACCGCACAAGAAGCAAGGATTCTGAATTCACAGGGTCCGGGGCAAGCAGTAGCAAACCAAGCCAAGCACAGCCATGCAAAAACGGAAAGAAGTCCAACTGTGTAAAAGACAGCACAAACAGACTTAGCCCCGATTGCGCGGAGCCGACCACTAGAAGAAAGAAACCGGTATGTGCCATGCCTCTCAGAGGCGTTGGGAATCCAATGCATGAGATGTCAAATACGAAGAGTCCAAAACCTGATCAGGAATAACTTTGTAGCAACAGAGAGGAATCTAATGAAACTGCCGCTAGAGCAAGTAGTGCCAAGTCCACCCATGCCAGTCCTTGTGACAGCAGTGATGAATCAGGATTGCACGGGCCAGATGCGGACGACTCCAGATCTAACCAAGACACACCACGCGGCGACAGTGATGATTCCAAACAGACACCATCAACTGCGAACGAGACGTTTCCGAGGCAAGACATACCTTGCAATGAAAGGAAAGGGTCGAAGCTCGTTGCACCTAATACCGGCAAAAGTGGACCAAGACTAGCAAAGCCTGCCACTGGCAAGACAAGTCCCGTGCAGCCAAAGCATTGCAAGGACATGAAAGGGTCAATCTTTGCAACCTCAAGAACAAACAGGATCGAGCCTAAGTAAGCACATCCATGCAGGGGCAATGCGAACCCCAAGTTACAACTATCAAGGGCCGGCAGTGAAGGCCCCATCCTGCTCACACTGTGCAGTGGAAGCAAAGGCCCCAAGCAGGCAAATGACACGGCCAAAGGAGCAAAACCAATCCGTGCTACTCCTCGCAACAACATGCTGCTGCCCACGAGACCACATCCTGAGGCAAAGAGACTCACCCCTAAGCAGGCTGTAGCTTGAAGAAATGGCAATAAGTCAGGGCTTGTGTTGCTCAAAACCAGCAGTGGAGCTTCCACTCAGCTGGCACCATGCAAAAACAAAAAGAAATCTAAACCTGTAAGCCCAAGAACCAACAAAAAGATTTCAAGGCATCCGACACCTTGAAGCAGCGGTGGCAAGTCAACAGTTGAGAAGTGCACAACCGATGAAAAGGATTCAAGTCGCGCAACACCATGTGATGAAAGAAGAAAGTCTGGCGACACCAGTTCCAAGGCAAAGAGAGCAGGGCCTGCACAAGAAATTCCGCGCAATGGCATCAGGGACCCAGTTTGCACAGCACCAGAAACCAGCGAAGAAGCATCGAGGTACGCACGACCCTGCAATGGCAGAATGAAGTCAAGCGCAGTGCTGTCTGAGGCAAGCAATGCAGACTCTAGTCGGCACGCGCCCAAGACTGATGAAGTAAAACCAACCCCACAGGAGCAATGCAAAGGCAAAAGTGGTCCGACTTGAAGAGTGTCTGACACCGGGATTGCCAGGCCTAAGCAACTTGCACCCCTTGATAGCGACAGCAGGCCAATGTTCACAAGGCTAAACACTGGCAAAGATTCGTCCAACTTTGCGAGGCTTTGGAGAAACAGGAATGGTTCAATAGTTGCAGCAGACAGTGCCAATAGCGCTGAAGCTGACCAAGTCACCCCATGCAACAATGGCAGCGAATCCAACTGCACCAGTCCAGCAGCTGACAAGGACACGTCCGTTCTCGACATGCCTTGTAAGGAAAGAGAGGATTCAATATGTGCAAGCCCAAGCACAAACAGAAGCTCTCCTGACCGAGCTTCACCTGATGCTGGAATTGGCGGTTCAAGTCGGGCGGGGCTACGTGGCGAAGGCGAAAAGCTTGGGTGAGCTAAGTCTGACGCCAACAATGACAATTCCAGCACTGTCATACCACGCAGCGGTGAAAGGAAGCCCAAATGCATAGTGCTAAGCACCGACAAGCTTACGTCAAGACATGTGGCTCCTTGAAGTGACATGGACAAGCCTGGATGAACTGCTCCTAGGATGAGTAGAGAAAAACCCATGCATGATGCACTGTGTAGCAGCAAAAAGAATTCAAAGCTGGCTGGGCCAGGTGCTGAGAGGGCAAAATCTAGGCAAGCAGATCCTCGAAGTAGAAGCGCTAGGTCCATGGACACTACGCTCACAACAAGCAATGCAGAACCCAAGCAGCTCACACCTCTCAACGGAAGTGAAAAGGCCAGAGAAGCCACACTCAAAGCCAAAACCGTTGAATCGGTTCAAGACAATCCTTGAAGAAGCGATAGTAGGTCAGAACTGACTGCCCCGGGCACAAGCAGGCTTGACTCCAAGCTGACGACTCCTGACACCAGCAAGGGCGGGCTAGCTTGTGCTAAACCTTGGGTTGATAGGGAAAACCCCAACTCTGTCGTGCCGGCGATTGAAAGACTTGAATCTGAACGCGTCATTCCCCTCAATGACAAAGAGGACCCCAGATTAGCAAAGCCAAGGACCAGAAGCACGAAATCATGGTGAGCTGCACCTTGCAAGAAGAGGGGAGAACCTGGGGTCGCCGCACACAGAACGAACAAGGGGGCACCAAGCCTTGCTGTACCAGCAACAGGCAGAAATGGATCTGGTCTGCTGAATCGGTGCAAAGGCAATGGCAAGTCTACCTGCATCACACTCATGGTCAAAGGAGAAGGGTCTGATCAAGCACACCCACGCAGCAAAGGCGACAGTTCCACAGCCACGAGCGAACACGCAAACAGCGCAAGTCCAGGCCTGCTTGCGCCTTGCACCAACAACAAAGAGCCAAAATTGACCATGTCAAGCACAAGCAGCATGAGGTCAAGCCTAGAAGTGCCTAGTACAAGCACATCAAAGCCTGCACGCATCTTTCCGTGAGCAAACAAGACGGATCCTAAACGGGTGGAACCCTTGAGTGATAGCAGTGGTTCCATTGCTGCGAAGTCAAATGCAGACAATGCCAGGTCAGTATGCGTTGCGCTTCTCACAAGTGGCAAGGACTCCGATTGCACAGAACTCAAAACGGACAAGGCAAAGCCCGAGCGGCCACAACCGCGCAATGGCAAAAGAAAGCCCAGCCCGCAAACATCCAGGGCCGACAACAGCAGGTCTGGCCTCATGGCCCCAAACACTGAGAGAGTTGGTCCAAAGGTTGCAAAGCTCCGAGCACTCAGAGTGCTGGCAAGCTCTAGGCATTCGAAAAAGACGCCTGTGCCAGATCTGGCCTCACCGCGTAGTGAAGGTGTGCTCCCCAGGCTCACATGATCCAGCAGAGGAGGCACAGGATCCGTACAACTAAGGCCACGCAAAGATAAAGAGAAGCCCAGTTGCACCGTGCCCAAGACCAGCAGGAGCAGCTCCAAGTATGAACAGCCCATCAGAAACGATGAAGGGTCAATGCATGCGTGGGATCTCAATGGAAGTGTCAAGCCCAAATGAGACATGTCAAGAACCGACAGCTTTGCTCCTGTTACCCAAGCCCTTGAGAACAAGGAGAAATTCAGGTGTACCGAATCAGGGGCGAACATGAGAAATCCAGGGTACATGACAGAGCGTAAAGACAAAGAAGACTCGAGACTGGCACTTCCCAGAGCAGGAAGCGCAGGTTCAGCACATACCATGCCCTTCAAAGGCAGTATCAATTCTGAAGTTGCAGGGTTCATTACCAGAAGAAGGAGGTCTGATCGGGTCATGCCACACGCAAACAGAAGAAAACCCAAGCATGCGACTTCCCGCAGTGAAATTGCAGGATCTAATCTAGCAAATCCTCGAGGCAATGTCAATGACCCAAAGATTTGGTGGTCAAACACGAATGGCACAGCCTCAGCTCAAGCCATGCTGCGGGGTGACAATGAAGGCCCAGACACTGCTGTGCCCATAACCAACAATGCAAACGCCACCTTTGAAGCACCTTGTGAAGGCAAAGTGGATTCCAGATCTACGAGCCCAAGGACAGAAAGAAAAGAACCTGTTGAAGCTGAAGCAAAGGCAAAAAGTAGAAGATCTACACAAGAGAATCTCTTAAGAAGTAGCATCAAGTCTGAACTTATGGGATTCGGAACCAATATCAAAAAGCCAAGCCATGCAGATCCATGTGGTGGAATGAGAGGTTCAAAGTTTCCGAAGTCAACAGTTGACAGAAGAAAATCTGGGCGTGCAGGAGATGAGACTGAGAGCGACAAATCAACTTGGATCAAATGTTGTGACAAGAGCGAGAAACCCACAACTGCTATGCTGAGCACAAGCAACAATGGACCTGGCTAGCTTGCACCTCGCAAGAGCAGTGGGAACTCTGCATTGCAAACGCTCAATGCAAAAAGAAGCAAACCCAACCATGCCAAGCCATGTGATGAAAGAAGAAAGTCTGGCGACACCAGTTCCAAGGCAAAGAGAGCAGGGCCTGCACAAGAAATTCCGCGCAATGGCATCAGGGACCCAGTTTGCACAGCACCAGAAACCAGCGAAGAAGCATCAAGGTACGCACGACCCTGCAATGGCAGAATGAAGTCAAGCGCAGTGCTGTCTGAGGCAAGCAATGCAGACTCTAGTTGGAACGCGCCCAAGACTGATGAAGTAGAACCAACCCCACAGGAGCAATGCAAAGGCAAAAGTGGTCCGACTTGAAGAGTGTCTGACACCGGGATTGCCAGGCCTAAGCAACTTGCACCCCTTGATAGCGACAGCAGGCCAATGTTCACAAGGCTAAACACTGGCAAAGATTCGTCCAACTTTGCGAGGCTTTGGAGAAACAGGAATGGTTCAATAGTTGCAGCAGACAGTGCCAATAGCGCTGAAGCTGACCAAGTCACCCCATGCAACAATGGCAGCGAATCCAACTGCACCAGTCCAGCAGCTGACAAGGACACGTCCGTTCTCGACATGCCTTGTAAGGAAAGAGAGGATTCAATATGTGCAAGCCCAAGCACAAACAGAAGCTCTCCTGACCGAGCTTCACCTGATGCTGGAATTGGCGGTTCAAGTCGGGCGGGGCTACGTGGCGAAGGCGAAAAGCTTGGGTGAGCTAAGTCTGACGCCAACAATGACAATTCCAGCACTGTCATACCACGCAGCGGTGAAAGGAAGCCCAAATGCATAGTGCTAAGCACCGACAAGCTTACGTCAAGACATGTGGCTCCTTGAAGTGACATGGACAAGCCTGGATGAACTGCTCCTAGGATGAGTAGAGAAAAACCCATGCATGATGCACTGTGTAGCAGCAAAAAGAATTCAAAGCTGGCTGGGCCAGGTGCTGAGAGGGCAAAATCTAGGCAAGCAGATCCTCGAAGTAGAAGCGCTAGGTCCATGGACACTACGCTCACAACAAGCAATGCAGAACCCAAGCAGCTCACACCTCTCAACGGAAGTGAAAAGGCCAGAGAAGCCACACTCAAAGCCAAAACCGTTGAATCGGTTCAAGACAATCCTTGAAGAAGCGATAGTAGGTCAGAACTGACTGCCCCGGGCACAAGCAGGCTTGACTCCAAGCTGACGACTCCTGACACCAGCAAGGGCGGGCTAGCTTGTGCTAAACCTTGGGTTGATAGGGAAAACCCCAACTCTGTCGTGCCGGCGATTGAAAGACTTGAATCTGAACGCGTCATTCCCCTCAATGACAAAGAGGACCCCAGATTAGCAAAGCCAAGGACCAGAAGCACGAAATCATGGTGAGCTGCACCTTGCAAGAAGAGGGGAGAACCTGGGGTCGCCGCACACAGAACGAACAAGGGGGCACCAAGCCTTGCTGTACCAGCAACAGGCAGAAATGGATCTGGTCTGCTGAATCGGTGCAAAGGCAATGGCAAGTCTACCTGCATCACACTCATGGTCAAAGGAGAAGGGTCTGATCAAGCACACCCACGCAGCAAAGGCGACAGTTCCACAGCCACGAACGAAGACGCAAACAGCGCAAGTCCAGGCCTGCTTGCGCCTTGCACCAACAACAAAGAGCCAAAATTGACCATGTCAAGCACAAGCAGCATGAGGTCAAGCCTAGAAGTGCCTAGTACAAGCACATCAAAGCCTGCACGCATCTTTCCGTGAGCAAACAAGACGGATCCTAAACGGGTGGAACCCTTGAGTGATAGCAGTGGTTCCATTGCTGCGAAGTCAAATGCAGACAATGCCAGGTCAGTATGCGTTGCGCTTCTCACAAGTGGCAAGGACTCCGATTGCACAGAACTCAAAACGGACAAGGCAAAGCCCGAGCGGCCACAACCGCGCAATGGCAAAAGAAAGCCCAGCCCGCAAACACCCAGTACCAATGACAACAGATCTGGCTTGCAGAAACCTGCAGCAAATAGAAAGGACTCAACCTAAGTAAAGCTTTGTAAGAATGGAATGAAACCAAGATGTGCACAATTCAGTACAGAAAGAAGGGAGCCCGTCGTGACATGGCTCCGCACTGGCAGAGTGTCACCAAGTTTGATGAGATCAAAAGCTGAGGCTGCCAAATCCAAGCGGGCAGAAGATTGCAGCGGTGGCAAAAAACCTAACGTGGCCGCATCAGCAACTGATGAGAAGGAATCTGAATGGGCAGCAGCTGAGGCTGGCAGCAGCAAGCCCAGACAAGTCACGCATTGCAGCAACAAGAAAAGGTCAGAGTAGGCAGGATGGAGAGGAAACAACAGAAAACCCAGCCAGGCTGCTCCATGCAACAGAAGTGGAAGTTCAAGATGCACAAAATCCGCGGCAGATAAAAGAAAGCCCAATCATGACAGGCCTTTCACGGACAGAAACAAACCAAATCCAGTAGTGCCAGGGGCAAATGATGGGAAGTTCAATTGCGCTGGACCTTGAGGTAGTGGCAATGAACCCACACTAGCGCATTCTGCAATTGGAAGAAATAACTCCAATTTGGCTGCGCCCTGCAAGAACAATGCAAGGTCTGACATTGCTAATCCAAGCGCCAACACCAGCAAGTCCATGCAAGCAGCGCCTTGGAGGAACAAGGAGAAGTCTAGATGTGCAAGACCTGCCACCAGCAAGAGACTGCCAAATCAAGAAGCACCACGAAGTGACAAGAGCAGGTCTGGGCTTGTGCGACTGAGCACTAACAAAAGAAGTTCAAGACATCCAGCACCCAAGACAAAAAGTCCGGATTCAACTCGAACCGTGTTGCGTAACAACGGGCTGAAGTCAAGATGTGCACAATTCAGTACAGAAAGAAGGGAGCCCGTCGTGACATGGCTCCGCACTGGCAGAGTGTCACCAAGTTTGATGAGATCAAAAGCTGAGGCTGCCAAATCCAAGCAGGCAGAAGATTGCAGCGGTGGCAAAAAACCTAACGTGGCCGCATCAACAGCTGATGAGAAGGAATCTGAATGGGCAGCAGCTGAGGCTGGCAGCAGCAAGCCCAAACAAGTCACGCATTGCAGCAACAAGAAAAGGTCAGAGTCTGTGGAGCCCATGGCAAGCAAGGAGAAACCAACTCAAAGCAGGCCACGTACCAACAGCAAGAAACCTGGCATGGCAACATCCGCGGTCAATATCAAGCTTCCCATCCTGACAGCATTTCGCATCAGTACAAAAAAGCCTAAATACATGACTCCCGGCACCGGCACCAGACTTCCTGATCAGGCCACACTACGGACAAAAAGTGATGAGTCCAGCATGGCGCTTGACCAAGCCAGCAGCACAAGACCAATGTAAGCCACACCCTTCAGTGGTGATACAAATCCTGGTGCCACAACATCTGAGACTGAAGGCAACGAGTCCATTTACGAGGAGCCCCTCAAGAAAAGCAAAAAGCCTGAAGATGCACTATCCAAGGCCAGGGCAGCCAAACCCAGTCAGGCCGCACCATGCAACGATGAGGAGAAGCCAGAAGTAGCTGCATCTGGAGCAAAAAGCAAAAGGCCCACCATCATACGACCTAAAGCGAACAAAGACAATGCCATGCAAGTAAGGCAGCGAACCAACGAGAAGAGGTCAGGATGCAAAAAGTCCAAAACCAACAGTGCGAGGTCAGCCCTTGAAAAGCCACGAACAAACAGAGAGAGTCCTAGAACGCAACTTCCAAGTGCCGGCAGAACTAGTCCAGGGTAGGCAGCACCTCTCAGAAGCAGCAACAACCCCATGCTTGTCATTCCCAGCACGGGAAGAAATTCATCAGGGCAGGCCATGCCGAGAGCAAGAAGCGATGACCCAAGACAAATCATGTGTTGCAGAAACAAAGGCGAGCCAAAGGTAGCAATGTCAGGTGCTGACAAAGCAAGGCCTGATCTTGACGTGCCTCTCAAAAGCAGCAACGGCTCAAGATGTACACTGTCAAGAACGCTCAAGGGGAGCTCTGGACATGACATTCCATGCAAGGACAACACTGGGCTCAGAGATGCAAATCCTGCCACAAGCATCAGCAATCCCAGGTAAGCAAGACTGTGCAGGAGAAGCGATGAGCCAAGAGCGGCTGAGTGCAACACCAGCAGAGCAAGGCCAATGCAAGAGACACCTCGAAGAAAAAGCGAGAAATCAAGGGCGACCATTTCGGCAACAGAAAGGACAAAGCCTGATCAAGATACACCTTGGAGGAATGTAGGTAAGCCCGAGTGAACAAGCTCCAGAGCAGGCAAAACACTCTCCGTTCAGCTGACGCCTCGCAGGGACAGAGTCAAGCCCAATGCTGCTGCATCTGGAGCAAAAAGCAAAAGGCCCACCATCATACGACCTAAAGCGAACAAAGACAATGCCATGCAAGTAAGGCAGCGAACCAACGAGAAGAGGTCAGGATGCAAAAAGTCCAAAACCAACAGTGCGAGGTCAGCCCTTGAAAAGCCACGAACAAACAGAGAGAGTCCTAGAACGCAACTTCCAAGTGCCGGCAGAACTAGTCCAGGGTAGGCAGCACCTCTCAGAAGCAGCAACAACCCCATGCTTGTCATTCCCAGCACGGGAAGAAATTCATCAGGGCAGGCCATGCCGAGAGCAAGAAGCGATGACCCAAGACAAATCATGTGTTGCAGAAACAAAGGCGAGCCAAAAGTAGCAATGTCAGGTGCTGACAAAGCAAGGCCTGATCTTGACGTGCCTCTCAAAAGCAGCAACGGCTCAAGATGTACACTGTCAAGAACGCTCAAGGGGAGCTCTGGACATGACATTCCATGCAAGGACAACACTGGGCTCAGAGATGCAAATCCTGCCACAAGCATCAGCAATCCCAGGTAAGCAAGACTGTGCAGAAGAAGCGATGAGCCAAGAGAGGCTGAGTGTAACACCAGCAGAGCAAGGCCAATGCAAGAGACACCTCGAAGAAAAAGCGAGAAATCAAGGGCGACCATTTCGGCAACAGAAAGGACAAAGCCTGATCAAGATACACCTTGGAGGAATGTAGGTAAGCCCGAGTGAACAAGCTCCAGAGCAGGCAAAACACTCTCCGTTCAGCTGACGCCTCGCAGGGACAGAGTCAAGCCCAATGTCGCTGCATCTGGAGCAAAAAGCAAAAGGCCCACCATCATACGACCTAAAGCGAACAAAGACAATGCCATGCAAGTAAGGCAGCGAACCAACGAGAAGAGGTCAGGATGCAAAAAGTCCAAAACCAACAGTGCGAGGTCAGCCCTTGAAAAGCCACGAACAAACAGAGAGAGTCCTAGAACGCAACTTCCAAGTGCCGGCAGAACTAGTCCAGGGTAGGCAGCACCTCTCAGAAGCAGCAACAACCCCATGCTTGTCATTCCCAGCACGGGAAGAAATTCATCAGGGCAGGCCATGCCGAGAGCAAGAAGCGATGACCCAAGACAAATCATGTGTTGCAGAAACAAAGGCGAGCCAAAAGTAGCAATGTCAGGTGCTGACAAAGCAAGGCCTGATCTTGACGTGCCTCTCAAAAGCAGCAACGGCTCAAGATGTACACTGTCAAGAACGCTCAAGGGGAGCTCTGGACATGACATTCCATGCAAGGACAACACTGGGCTCAGAGATGCAAATCCTGCCACAAGCATCAGCAATCCCAGGTAAGCAAGACTGTGCAGAAGAAGCGATGAGCCAAGAGAGGCTGAGTGTAACACCAGCAGAGCAAGGCCAATGCAAGAGACACCTCGAAGAAAAAGCGAGAAATCAAGGGCGACCATTTCGGCAACAGAAAGGACAAAGCCTGATCAAGATGCACCTTGGAGGAATGTAGGTAAGCCCGAGTGAACAAGCTCCAGAGCAGGCAAAACACTCTCCGTTCAGCTGACGCCTCGCAGGGACAGAGTCAAGCCCAATGTCGCTGCATCTGGAGCAAAAAGCAAAAGGCCCACCATCATACGACCTAAAGCGAACAAAGACAATGCCATGCAAGTAAGGCAGCGAACCAACGAGAAGAGGTCAGGATGCAAAAAGTCCAAAACCAACAGTGCGAGGTCAGCCCTTGAAAAGCCACGAACAAACAGAGAGAGTCCTAGAACGCAACTTCCAAGTGCCGGCAGAACTAGTCCAGGGTAGGCAGCACCTCTCAGAAGCAGCAACAACCCCATGCTTGTCATTCCCAGCACGGGAAGAAATTCATCAGGGCAGGCCATGCCGAGAGCAAGAAGCGATGACCCAAGACAAATCATGTGTTGCAGAAACAAAGGCGAGCCAAAGGTAGCAATGTCAGGTGCTGACAAAGCAAGGCCTGATCTTGACGTGCCTCTCAAAAGCAGCAACGGCTCAAGATGTACACTGTCAAGAACGCTCAAGGGGAGCTCTGGACATGACATTCCATGCAAGGACAACACTGGGCTCAGAGATGCAAATCCTGCCACAAGCATCAGCAATCCCAGGTAAGCAAGACTGTGCAGAAGAAGCGATGAGCCAAGAGAGGCTGAGTGTAACACCAGCAGAGCAAGGCCAATGCAAGAGACACCTCGAAGAAAAAGCGAGAAATCAAGGGCGACCATTTCGGCAACAGAAAGGACAAAGCCTGATCAAGATACACCTTGGAGGAATGTAGGTAAGCCCGAGTGAACAAGCTCCAGAGCAGGCAAAACACTCTCCGTTCAGCTGACGCCTCGCAGGGACAGAGTCAAGCCCAATGCTGCTGCATCTGGAGCAAAAAGCAAAAGGCCCACCATCATACGACCTAAAGCGAACAAAGACAATGCCATGCAAGTAAGGCAGCGAACCAACGAGAAGAGGTCAGGATGCAAAAAGTCCAAAACCAACAGTGCGAAGGGGGGCTCTGGACATGACATTCCATGCAAGGACAACACCGGGCCCAGAGATGCCAATCCTGCCACAGGCATCCAGACTTCAGTTCTTGACAATCCATGAAGTGACAGCAGTAGTTCTAGAATGCTACATTCCACAGTCAACGAAACTAGCCCAGGGCAGGCAGTTCCTCTCAGAAGCAGCAACAACCCCATGCTTGTCATTCCCAGCACGGGAAGAAATTCATCAGGGCAGGCCATGCCGAGAGCAAGAAACGATGACCCAAGACGAATCATGTGTTGCAGAAACAAAGGCGAGCCAAAGGTAGCAATGTCAGGTGCTGACAAAGCAAGGCCTGATCTTGACGTGCCTCTCAAAAGCAGCAATGGCTCAAGATGTACACTGTCAAGAACGCTCAAGGGGAGCTCTGGACATGACATTCCATGCAAGGACAACACTGGGCTCAGAGATGCAAATCCTGCCACAGGCATCAGCAATCCCAGGTAAGCAAGACTGTGCAGGAGAAGCAATGAGCCAAGAGAGGCTGAGCGTGACACCAGCAGAGCAAGGCCAATGCAAGAGACACCTCGAAGAGACGGCGATGAATCTAGTTCCACCATACCAAGGGCAAACAAGAAAACTCCTGCATGCGCACGTCCTTGAGGAAACATCGGAGATCCACAATTTACAGGGCTGAGAACTGAAGGCCGTGGCTCAGGGCAAGAGATTCCCTGCAGAGATGGGAATAGACCAGGGCTCAGAGAATCTGAAACAGGCAGCATAGAGTCGGATCTTGCAAATCCATATGCCAACAGGATCAATCCAAGCCGAACGTACCGATGCACGCTGAGACCTCCTATGACGTTTAGATTGCTGTTGACCTCTGGCAAGTCAACCGCATCTCCAGACCATGCAGCACCACGTGCTGATGACATGAAGTCAAAATTAGCAAGGTCAAAAACAAACAAAACAAAATCTGGTCACGTCATTCCATGTGCGAATGCCAACGGGCCCAAATGCAAGGAGTCGAGAGCGGGCACCACTGATTCTACTCTTGCATTGCCTAGCACAAAAGCCATCAGACCTGCGCGTGAGATACTTCTTGAAAGCAGGAAGGAACCAAAGGACGTGGATTTCGTGGCTAGCAGCAGCGGATCTGCGTGCGCACAAGCATGCAAGAGCAGAAATGATTCCATGGCCACAAGATCCAAAGCCAAAAGCAAAAGGTCGGAGCATGCTGCAGATTTCAAAAATGGCAAACTACCAAGACTGACCAGCGATAGAGCAAACAAAGCAGGGCCTAAGCGAGACATACCTTGCAGTAGCAATGTAAAGTCCAGGTGAAGCGTTGACAGCGCAAATGCTGAAAATCCAAAGCAGGAGCACCCTTTTAAGAACACAAGAGGTTCCAATGTTGCAAAGTCCAGAGCTAGAAGCAACAAGCCAACGTGGCACACAGATTTCAACGATGAAGAGCTATCAATTTCAACAAAGCCCAAAACCAGAAGAGCAGGATCCAGGCAGGTGAAGCCATGGAGAGGCAAAAGTGGTCCAAGATGCGTGTCTCCCAAGGCTGAAAGCGGACACCCTAATCGAGACACGCTCAGAGCGAACAAAAAGATGTCCATTTTTCCAAGGCTTCGCAGGGATGGAAACAATCCAAACTCTGCAGGATCAAGTACCAGCGAGGCAAATCCTGGCCAAGCAACGCCTTTTGGAAGCAAAAAACTGTCCAGTTGAGAAGTGGCAAAGACAGGAGAGTTTAAGCCGATGTAAAGGCAATTTTGCAAAAACGACAACAGTTCCAAGTTCACGGAGCTCGAAACTAGCAGCGAAAGGTCTAGGGAGGTCGCGGCAAGCACAGGCAAAGAAAGGCCTGGGCGCACGAAGTGTCTTGAAGGTATCAAGGGTTCAGGGTTGGAATGATCAGGTACAAGCGATACAAACCCTGCTCAAGCCATACCCCTCAAAAGCAGCAAAAAACCAAGGTATGAAAAGCCACAAATAAACATACTTGATCCAGAACGCCCACGGCTGTGCAGCAGCGCGAAGGATCCAGGCTGAATCACAGCCAATGCTGAAAGTAAAAAGTCGAAGCATGCGGTACTTTGCAAAGGAAGTAGCGGACCCAAGCTTGCTCCACCCAGTACAGGCGGTGCAGGGTCTATCCTGCTTACACCCCTCAACAACGAGATTGAGCCCAGAGCTACAGCTTCATACACAGGAAGCAAAAGCTCTAAACGTGACACTCCTCGTGGAGACACCAAGAACTCCAAGTGACACAGGTCAAGCACTGATAATAGCAAGTCAGGCCAGCTGGCACCGCGCAGCGACAGGAACGAGCCGAAGGTGGACACACCAAGCACAAAAGGTAAAAGGCCAAGTTGGGCTGGCCCTGGCACTAACATGAACGAGCTCAGTTGCATGAGGCTACGCACAAACAAGGATAACTCCAAGTGGGAAGAGTCCAGCACTGATGCAACAGATCCAGCTCTGCTGCAGCCACGGAGCAACAGAAAGAAATCAGAATACGTCACACCCGAAGCAAGCAATGCCAAGTCCAAACAAGCTGCTCCTTGCAAAGGCAGTGGTGAACCAAGGGTAGACACACCTGGTGCTGAAGGAGGTGAGCCCAGACAACTTGTACCGAAGGCAAACAACAGTAGGCCCATGCATGCTGATTGCTGAAGCAACAGAGAGAAACCCACAAATGCAAGCTCAAATGCAGGCAGTGCCAGTCCAAGTCTTGACACGCCTCGTACCAAAGGGGACAGGTCTGACTCCGCCATGTCCAGCACCAGCAAAGCGAAACCAAGTCGAGCGCTGCCATGCAGAAACAGAGATGGACCCAAACTAGCCGCTTCCGGTACTGGCAACAGAGGTCCAATGCGGCACATGCTTTGCAGCGGAGGCAAGGACTCCGTAGTAGCAGCACCCAAAGCTAGCAGCGCTGGTCCAAGACGGGTCACACCTCGAAGGAGCAGAAAAGAACCCAGGGACACGGCTTCCACCACAAACAAGGATGGTTCCAATCGTGCAACACCACGCGGCAATAAGGAGGAACCAAGGTAACCAAGGTCGGCAAATCCCAGGGCCAACAATGGCAAGTCAGGCCAGCGGGCCCCGCGCAGGGACGGGAACGAGCCGAAGGTGGACACACCAAGCACAAAAGGTAAAAGGCCAAGTTGGGCTGGCCCTGGCACTAACATGAACGAGCTCAGTTGCATGAGGCTACGCACAAACAAGGATAACTCCAAGTGCGAAGAGTCCAGCACTGATGCAACAGATCCAACCCTGCTACAACCACGGAGGAACAGAAAGAAATCTGAATATGTCCCACCCGAAGCAAGCAATGCCAAGTCCAA
>VSDK01022974.1:106852-124970 GCA_009767595.1 Symbiodinium kawagutii
TGCATGCTGATTGCTGAGTCAACAGAGAGAAACCCACAAATGCATGCTCCAGCACAGGCAGTACCAGTCCAAGTTGTGATGCGCCTCGCACCAAAAGAGACAGGTCTGACTCCGCCATGTCAAGAACAAGCAAAGCGAAACCAAGTCAAGCACTGCCATGTAGCAACAGAGATGGACCCAAACTGGTCGCTTCCGGTACTGGCAACAGAGGTCCAATGCGGCACATGCTTCGCAGTGACAGTAGAGATCCTGGAGTAGCAGCACCTGAAGCTAGCAGCACTGGTCCAAGACAGCTCACACCTCGAAGGAGCAGAAAAGAACCCAGGGAGACGGCTTCCGCCACAAACAAGGATGGTTCCAATTGTGCAACACCACGCGGCAATAAGGAGGAACCAAGGTGGGCAAAACCCAGGGCCAACAATGGCAAGTCAGGCCAGCTGGCACCGCGCAGCGACAGGAACGAGCCGAAGGTGGACACACCAAGCACAAAAGGTAAAAGGCCAAGTTGGGCTGGCCCTGGCACTAGCATGAACGAGCTCAGTTGCATGAGGCTACGTACAAACAAGGAAAACTCTAAGTGCGAAGAGTCCAGCACTGATGCAACAGATCCAACTCTGCTGCAGCCACGGAGGGACAGAAAGAGATCTGAATACGTCACACCCGAAGCAAGCAATGCCAAGTCCAAGCAAGCTGCTCCTTGCAAGGGCAGTGGTGAACCAAGGGTAGAGACACCTGGTGCTGAAGGAGGTGAGCCCAGACAACTTGTACCGAAGGCAAACAAGCCTAGGCCCATGCATGCTGATTGCTGAAGCAACGAAGAGAAACCCACAAAAGCAAGCTCAAGTGCCGGCAGCACAAATCCAACGCAGGAACGGCCTTGCAAAAGCAACGGACTTTCAGGTTCAACGAAACTTGATGCAAGTAAGATCAGCCCAGGTCTTGCACATCCTTGCAATGACAGCAAGAGTTCGAAGTTGGCAAATCCCAGCACTGGCAAGCTCAGTTCCAGAGTAGCAGCCCCGTTCAGTGAAGCTGAAGAACCTGACCAAGCAAGCTTGTGAGGCAGTGGAGGGGAGTCCAAGCTTACAGGATTTAGCACAGAGAGTGAAGGGCCGAAACAGCCAACACCATGTGGCAATAGAAACGATCCAAGTTCTGCACAACTCAAAGCCGATAAAAGGAATTCCAAGTGGGCGAAAGCAGACACAAGCGGCAGCAGATCCAGTTGGGCGCGGTGTTGTGAGAGCAAGGGCAAACCAAAGTTCACAGTATCAGGTACCAAGAGCGAAGTATCAAATCGAGCACTTCCGCGCAAAGGCAACAAAGGCTCAGGCTTTACAAAGTCCACTGCGAATGGTAACAAACCCACACAAGAGCAACCCGCAGGCAGCAAAGGGAATCCTAGCTGTCCAAAGTGATGCGACAATGAGGACAGTTCCAGTTCAGCACAACCAAGAACAGAAAGAAAGTTGTCAAGGCATGCCATCCCACAGGCTGAAGGCGTCAACGCAAGCCAAGCAAAGCACCTCAAGAACAAAGAGCTACCAAACTGAACCACATTCAATACAAGCAAAGCAAGGCCCGTGCGTGATGTACTGCGTAGTGGCGGCAAAAGTTCGGATTGGGAAGCGCCCAAAACCAGCAGAAAAGGCTCCGATTGCGCACGGCCTTGTAGCGGTGGAGCAAAGTCTGAAGTCGCTAGCCCAAGGACAAACAGAAGGAGGTCTAGGTGTGCAAACCCCTTGAGGGGCAAGAGGAAGCCAGGGTGGGAAACACCCAACACTAGCAAATCACTACCCACTTGTGAAACTCCATGCAAGGAAAGAAACAAACCAAGCTGAGTAAATCCAAGGACTGAAAGGGCTGATCCAATTTTTGCAGTTCCTACTGTCAGGAAGGACGAATCCACCCAGAGTGTTGTTCTTGAAAACAGCGGTGGGCCAGGGGCTGCATGGCTAAATAGCAAAGGAATAAAGTCTGAACACGCAAAGCTTTGTAAAAACATGCTGCTTTCCATGTGCACAACATCGAGGGCTGGAAGGAAAAGTCCAAGACAAGCCACGCTGTGCAACAACGACGGAAAGCCAGGTTGAGCAAAACTCAAGGCCAGCAAGGAAGGGCCTGGTCAACCACAACCGCGTGAAGAAAGCAGCAGCCCCAGGTTAACAAAACCAGGAACCAGTGACAGTGAATCCATACAAGCGCACCCTTGAGCAAACAGCGGCAGTTCTAGGTGGGCGACCTGCAGCACAAAAAGCTCAGAGTCTGGCCATGCTGAACCACGCAAGGGAAGTGACAGCCCAAGGTGAAAGGAACCAAGAGCCGGCAGAGGCACATCAAGACAAGAGCTCCCTCGCGATGACAAAGACAGCTCGGAGCTCGCAAAATCTAGCACCAGCGGAACTGATTCGGCGTTCAAGTTTGCTGAGACCAATAAGAAAAAGCCAGCCCATGCAAGATGATGCAGGGGCAACGGAGGGTCAATATGCGCAAAGGTTAAAGCAAACATCGACTCTTCTATGTAAGAAGCACCACGCAAAGGCAGAAAGGACTCTGGGTTTGCAAAGCTCGAAACTGATAAAGCTGGTTCAATGCACGATGCACCTCTCGAGAAAAGGGACAACCCCAAAGTGGACACTCCTAGAACCAACAGAAAGAGGCCCACCCAGGACATGCCAAGAGTCAAAACAGCAAACCCTGCCCTGCCGAGATTTCTGGGCAATAGGGACGAGTCCAGATGTTGAAAGCTTGAAGCCAAAAGCAGAAACTCTGACCGTGCACAGCCTTGTAAGGACAAGCTCAAGTCTAAGCTTGCAAACTCCACGGTCAACAAGAACGATTCAAGCCGGGAAACACTTTGCAATGAGAGAGAAGAATCGGGTTCTGCAAAAGATGATGCAAAAGGTGCCAATCCGGGTCGAGACACGCCATGCAACAAAAGTGGTGAGTCGAGCGCGACAAGACTCAGGGCTGGCACAGCCAGGTCAAGTCTAGCAACGCCATGAAGAAGCAGGAGGGAACCCAGTTCAGCAAGGGCCAACACAAGCGTTACTGACTCCACGCAGGCACATCCCTTTGAGGACAGCAAGGACCCTAAAGCAGCATTGCCTAGTACAAATGGTGACAGCTCAAGTTGCGCAACACCGCGCAAAGGCATCGGAAGGCCAAAATGCACAAGACCGAGCACAAACAAAGGCAGCTCAAAGCTGGCTGTTCCCACTGGTAAAATCAAGCTGCCAATTCTTGCAAACTGCCTGGCAAACAAAGAGCTTTCCGAATGGAAAAGGTCAGGTGCCGAAGGTGCTGAATCAAGCCGCGCGCATCCACGCAACGAAGAGAAGGAGCCCAAACTTTGAAATCCTAGCACTGGAAGGCTGAAATCCGGGCAAGCGACCCCGCGCAAAAACAAAAGCGGGCCTGGAGTGGTTGCACTTAGTGCTGAGAGTGAAAAGCCGAGGTTGGCAATGCCCGAGGCAAGCAAGGGCGATTCCAAGCAAAGTAGTTGCTTTGGTGAAAGCGAGAATCCAAAGGAAGCAAAATGCAGAATCAACAAGCTACTGTCCAGGCACGCAGCACCTCGCAGCGATGAGGGCGAGCCCGAATATGTGGAACTCAAGACCGGTAAGAAAAAGCCCAAACAAGCAGCACCATGCAGGGACAAGGAAGGCTCCGACTCTGCAAGGGCCGACACAAAAAGTGACACGTCACAGTGTGCTGAACCATGTGGTGAAAGCAGGAAGCCTGCGTTCAAATGACCCGGGACGAACAGTGCCAGGTCCATTTAAGCTAAGCCTTGCAGTGGTAAGAATAGTTCAGGAAGCGCGAAGTCAAGCACCAAAGGTGGAGACCCAAACCGAGAGCAACCATGCAACAACAGGAGCGAATCCAGGTGAGTCGCTCCAGGTGCCAACAAAACATGATCCATACAAGAGCAACCATGAAGAGACAGAGAAAGACCCAAATGTGCCATGCCCAAAGCAAGGAGACTCGAGCCAAGTCTACTTGCACCTGGTACCAGCAAGAAGAAACTCATCCATGCACATCCTCTGATAAATGGGAAACTGTCTGCTTGCACAAATGTCAATACCAGAAGTGCAAAACCAAGTCGAGCACACCCTCGAGCAAACAGCGGCAGTTCTAGGTGGGCGACCTGCAGCACAAAAAGCTCAGAGTCTGGCCATGCTGAACCACGCAAGGGAAGTGACAGCCCAAGGTGAAAGGAACCAAGAGCCGGCAGAGGCACATCAAGACAAGAGCTCCCTCGCGATGACAAAGACAGCTCGGAGCTCGCAAAATCTAGCACCAGCGGAACTGATTCGGCGTTCAAGTTTGCTGAGACCAATAAGAAAAAGCCAGCCCATGCAAGGTGATGCAGGGGCAACGGAGGGTCAATATGCGCAAAGGTTAAAGCAAACATCGACTCTTCTATGTAAGAAGCACCACGCAAAGGCAGAAAGGACTCTGGGTTTGCAAAGCTCGAAACTGATAAAGCTGGTTCAATGCACGATGCACCTCTCGAGAAAAGGGACAACCCCAAAGTGGACACTCCTAGAACCAACAGAAAGAGGCCCACCCAGGACATGCCAAGAGTCAAAACAGCAAACCCTGCCCTGCCGAGATTTCTGGGCAATAGGGACGAGTCCAGATGTTGAAAGCTTGAAGCCAAAAGCAGAAACTCTGACCGTGCACAGCCTTGTAAGGACAAGCTCAAGTCTAAGCTTGCAAACTCCACGGTCAACAAGAACGATTCAAGCCGGGAAACACCTTGCAATGAGAGAAAAGAATCGGGTTCTGCAAAAGATGGTGCAAAAGGTGCCAATCCGGGTCGAGACACGCCATGCAACAAAAGTGGTGAGTCGAGCGCGACAAGACTCAGGGCTGGCACAGCCAGGTCAAGTCTAGCAACGCCATGAAGAAGCAGGAGGGAACCCAGTTCAGCAAGGGCCAACACAAGCGTTACTGACTCCACGCAGGCACATCCCTTTGAGGACAGCAAGGACCCTAAAGCAGCATTGCCTAGTACAAATGATGACAGCTCAAGTTGCGCAACACCACGCAAAGGCATCGGAAGGCCAAAATGCACAAGACCGAGCACAAACAAAGGCAGCTCAAAGCTGGCTGTTCCCACTGGTAAAATCAAGCTGCCAATTCTTGCAAACTGCCTGGCAAACAAAGAGCTTTCCGAATGGAAAAGGTCAGGTGCCGAAGGTGCTGAATCAAGCCGCGCGCATCCACGCAACGAAGAGAAGGAGCCCAAACTTTGAAATCCTAGCACTGGAAGGCTGAAATCCGGGCAAGCGACCCCGCGCAAAAACAAAAGCGGGCCTGGAGTGGTTGCACTTAGTGCTGATGGCAATGGCTCAAGATGAGCCGCACCATGCAGTGGCAGAAATGAATCGATTTCCAGTGCATTCAAGGCTAGTGATTGAAAGCCCGGACAAGAAACTCCTTGAGCTAAAAGCAAAAAGTCAGGGTGCACAAAGCTGAGTACAAACGGCGATAAACCGGGGTGGGCACTACCTTGCAACAGCAAGAAGAATCCAATGTGAGCAAAATCCGAAGCAGACGGGATCAGCTCAAGTCTACTTGTGGAACAGACCGAAACACTATCTTCCAGGTGCGCCAGAGCACGAGAGGGCAAAGGCAAGTCCACTGTCACAAAGCTCAGAGCAAGCATCTGTACTTCAGGATATGCACAACTCTTCGATGGTGGAAACGATTCAGGAGTGGTAAAGCTCACAACAAGCGAGGCAAATCCGAGGCAGGCCCCACCTTGCAAAAATGAAAAAGGTCCTGAATGCGAAGCGCTTGGCACAGGGGTTGCTGAGCCAGGCTTGGAAACACCTTGCAACAGCAGCAGGGGACCTAAGGCTGTGGATTCCAGAACTGGTGGAGACAGCTCAAGGCACGAGCAACCCTGCAACAACGATGATAGCCCAAGCTGCAAGCATCCAAGAACAAATAGCAATGAACCAAGGTAAGCACGCCCTTTCAAGGATAACAGAAATTCGGGGTGCGTACTTCCAGGCACCAATGAAGGAAGGTCCAGTCAGGAAGCTCCCTGCAGCAACAACGCAAATTCCGTCAGCACAAAGTCAAGAATGGACAACGGAAAGTTGAAGCAGCCAACACCAACAACCAAGGAAGTGAATCCCAGACTCATGAAGCCTCTGGCAGACGAAGTCGAGAACATGCTCGCTTGGCCAAACTGTGCTTCGCTACCGACCCAAATAATGCTGCGTACTAAGAGATCGGAGCCCATGGTAACAAAGTCGCAAGCTGAAGGCATCTTGCCCAAGCAACCAAGGCCATGCAGCAATGGAAAAGATCCAGGATGCGCACGTTCTGATGCCAAGAGAGGAAGACCAAAACAGGACACTCCTCGCAACAATAATGAGAGATCAGGTGAGGCTGCACTGAGAACAGGAAGGCCAGATTCTAAGCACGCACGGCCCCTCAGAAAAAAAGAAGAATCCAAATGGCCGAAGCCGGGTACTGAAAGTGAGAAGCCGCACCGTGCAATACCTACCACGGAAATAGACGGTGCCAAGCATGCAAATTGCCGTGTTGACAAAAAAGGCTCAACATGGCATAAACTCAGCGCAGAAGGCTGAAGGCCTGTTTGTGATGCTCCATGTAATGGCAAGAGTGACTCTAGCGTAGCGGCTTGAAGCACAAGAAGTGGAGAATCTGAGCAGCTACATCCATGCAACAGCAAAGACAAGCCAAGTGCACATGAACCTGAGGCAGAAAGGAACAAGTCCAATCGCGAGCAACCTCGGAGAGACAAGATCAAACCCAACAGCGCAAGGTCTACGGCTGGCAAAAAATCATCAGACCTGGCAAAGCCCACTGTTGGAAGTGCAGGCCCGACGTTGAGCCATTGCCTCACTAGCAACAAAGGTCCAAAGTTCACCTCGTTCACAACCTGAAAGGTTTGAACATCTAGGCTTCCCCTTGCAGGCAGTGATAAACCTAAGTTGACAGGATCAAATACTGGCAGGTAAAAGCCCATGTGACTACGGCTCCGAAGGGAAAGCGGAAGGTCTGGAGCTGCTGAGCCTGGTACAAACGAAGGCGAACCACACCGGGAACATCGGCGCAAAAGCAAGAAGAAACCCAGTGTAGCCCTACCGAGAACTGAAAGCGAGCTCCCAGTTCGGCAAACACCCACTGCGAATGCCAGGAAACCTGATCGAGCCAAACTCTTTAGTAGCAGAAATGAGCCAAATGCAGTGAGGTCAAGCACAGGCAGGGCAGGCCCAGGGTGACCACATCCTCTGAGAAGCAGAGACAATTCCAAATGTGAAGAGTCCAGGGTTAGCAGAGCCAGGCCGATTCATGCAGCACCTTGTAAAAACATTGGCAGATCTAATGCAACAAAGCTGAGGGCTGGCGAAAGGGATTCCAACCGAGCACGGCCTCGAACCAAAAGCAAGAGTTCTAAGTCCGAGAAACCCAAAGCCAGGAGGGAGCTTCCCATCCTGGCACAACCTCTAGGAGGGAGAGGAGAGCCAAGGCTTACGGATTCTGACGCAGGTAACAAGAGTCCAAGCCGGCTGGCGCCTTGCGATGACAAAAGGAAGTCCAAGTGAACAAGATCTGAAGCCAAGAGAGATGATCCAATCCAGCCCATGCCTACCAAAGAAATGAAAGGCTCTGAGCATCCAAACTGCTGCAACAAAAGTAACAAGCCAAGATGAGTGAAGCTTGACACGAAAAGAACAAAGTCTGATCAGCCACATCCATGCGATAGAATTGCTAGACCTGGGTACGCAAAATCTGGAACAAACGGCGCAAATTCTAGCCAAGATCCGCCTTGCAATGGTGGAGACAAGCCAAGGGTTGTGAAGCTAAGTGCTGGAAGTGCTAGTCCCATGCATGCAAAACCATGCAACAGCAAGAGAGAATCAAGGGTTGCAAAGTCTAACACCAAAAGTGCAGAGTCCAATCTTGCAGCGCCATGTGCTGGCAGAAATAGTTCTAAGTGGACAAAGTCTGCTGCTGACAGGACAAAACCGAAATAAGCCATCCCTCTCGGCAAAATCGGAAAACCCAGCGATGCAAAATCCGGCACAAGTGTGAACGGTCCGGGACATGCACATCCCCGCAAGGACGGCAAAAAACCAAGCAAGGCAAAATCAAGCACTAGAATCGAGCTCCCAGTTCTGCAAACACCCACTGCAAATGCCAGGAAACCTGATCAAGCCAAACTCTTTAGTAGCAGAAATGAGCCAAATGCAGTGAGGTCAAGCACAGGCAGGGCAGGCCCAGGGTGACCACATCCTCTGAGAAGCAGAGGCAGTTCTAAATGCACGAGCTCCAGCACCAACAAGAAACTATCGCAACGAGCCATACTCCGCAGTGACAAAAGGGAGTCAAGGTGTGCAAGTCCAAGGACTGGTAGCAACAAATCTAGGTGCGCACACCCCCGCAACAACGAGGACAAACCCAGATGGACAAGTTCAAGCGCTGGCAGTGGAGGGTCAAGCTTAGCACATCCTCTCAGAAGCAAAGAAGAGCCCAACATTGCAAAATCTGAGGCGAACAGCGCAGAATCGAATTCACAGCACCCATAAACAGAAATCGAGGGTTCTAGCCTTCCAGGCTGCTGCAGGGGAAGTGAAAGTTCAAGGTGAACGAAATCCAGCACAGGAAGTGGAGCTTCGCAACGTGCAACGCTTTGTGGCAACGAAAGTGACCCTAACATTGTACCATCCGAAACAGATATCGAAAGCCCCAACCTTGAAAATCCCTGCACAAACAGCAAGCTGCCCAAATGAGAGAATCCAGCAATGGACATGGCGGTGCCGAGCTATGCGACGCCTCTCGATGGTATCAATAGGTCCAGGCTACTTGCATCTAAAAGAGGTGAAGTCAGCTCTGGGCAAGACATTCCAACTGCAAAGACAAAAGATTCTGTGTGGAGAAATGTTTGAATAGGCAAGAGTGAACCTGAGTGCGCCAGGTCTGCGACAGGCAGAAAGAAATCAAGCTGAGCAAGTGATCGGATGAAGACCGGTGAGTCGAGAATCGTGGGGTCCGGTGCCAGCAGTGACTTCCCCAAGTGGCAAGAGCTTCTCATGGACATCGCAAAGCCCAAACGGACGAAATCCCAGGCTGACGGAGCCAAGTCCAAATGTGCACAGCCGCGAAGTGGCAGATTGAAGTCCAAGTGAATGAGATTCGAGGCCAACGAAGGCAATCCGCAACACATATGACTTCTCAAAAACAAGAAGAATTCGAGGTTTGCTACGCTCAGGACCGAGGGTGCCAGGCCAAATCTTGCACATCCTTGCAATAACAAGGAGGAATCCAGCATGGCAGGATCAAGGACAGGCGTGAAAGGTCCAAGATATGCACCACCCTGCAGCAAGGGCAAGAATTCCAAGTGAACAAGATCTGAAGCCAAGAGAGATGATCCAATCCAGCCCATGCCTACCAAAGAAATGAAAGGCTCTGAGCATCCAAACTGCTGCAACAAAAGTAACAAGCCAAGATGAGTGAAGCTTGACACGAAAAGAACAAAGTCTGATCAGCCACATCCATGCGATAGAATTGCTAGACCTGGGTGCGCAAAATCTGGAACAAATAGCACAAATTCTAGCCAAGCCACACTTTGCAATGGTGGAGACAAGCCAAGGGTTGTGAAGCTAAGTGCTGGAAGTGCTAGTCCCATTCGTGCAAAACCATGCAACAGCAAGAGAGAATCAAGGGTTGTGAAGTCTAACACCAAAAGTGCAGAGTCCAATCTTGCAGCGCCATGTGCTGGCAGAAATAGTTCTAAGTGGACAAAGTCTGCTGCTGACAGGACAAAACCGAAATAAGCCATCCCTCTCGGCAAAATCGGAAAACCCAGCGATGCAAAATCCGGTGCAAGTGTGAACGGTCCGGGACATGCACATCCCCGCAAGGACGGCAAAAAACCAAGCAAGGCAAAATCAAGCACTAGAATCGAGCTCCCAGTTCTGCAAACACCCACTGCAAATGCCAGGAAACCTGATCAAGCCAAACTCTTTAGTAGCAGAAATGAGCCAAATGCAGTGAGGTCAAGCACAGGCAGGGCAGGCCCAGGGTGACCACATCCTCTGAGAAGCAGAGGCAGTTCTAAATGCACGAGCTCCAGCACCAACAAGAAACTATCGCAACGAGCCATACTCCGCAGTGACAAAAGGGAGTCAAGGTGTGCAAGTCCAAGGACTGGTAGCAACAAATCTAGGTGCGCACACCCCCGCAACAACGAGGACAAACCCAGATGGACAAAGTCTGAGACTAATGGAAAAGGATCTAGACATGCACATGATCGCAGCAAAGCCAGAAATTCCAAGTGAGCAAAATCAGCCACAAATAGTGCAAAATCTGGACAAGCCGCACCTTGTGATAGCAAGAAGGAAGCCAGTGTTGCAAAGTCAAGTGCAAACAAAGCAGGATCCATGCATGCACAACCATGCGATGAAAGGGGCGATTCAAGTGCTGCAAGATCTAGTGTTAATGCAGGAAAGTCCAATCTTGCAAAGCTGCGCAGCAATAGAGAAAAATCCAAATGTGCAAAATTGGGTACCAATGACGAGGAACCCAAATGCAAGGCTCCTCTCAGAAACGTAGACGGACCCAAATGAGCAGAGTCCATGAGAGGCGACACCGGACCAAGCTTGGCACTTCCTTTTGATGACAGCATCAAGCCGGGCACAGCAGAATCAAGAACTGAGGGTGCGCTTTCCAAACGAGAGACTGATCTTAGGAACAGGACTGGGTCGGGTTGGACAAAGCCTGAAACGGGCATGACGGGCTCGGGGTGCGAAGAGCCTTGAAGCGGCAACGGAAAATCTGGATTCAGATGACCCAGGGCCAAAGGGGAGAAACCGAAGCGGCTGACACCAGCTGCCGACGAAGCAAGATCCATTGACGCGGAACTTTGCAAGGAAGGCAACAGATCCAAGTGCACAAAATCAAGAACCAACAGAACAAAACCTGACCTCGCGCGTCCTCTGACCGATGTCAAACTCTCAGAGTGTGCAAAGTCCAGCGCTAAAGTCGCAAGTCCGAGGTGGGCAGGACCTCGCACTGAAATTGATGGCTCCAAATGGCTCATCTCCAGAACTGGCAAGGCTGACTCAGGCCATGCAACGCCTTGCAAAGATAGGAGCAGCTCCAAGTGCACAAAATCAAGTGCAAGCATAACAAAACCAGGGCAAGCATTGCTGCGTGATGGCAGAGATGAACCCAAAATGCCAAAGTCCAAAACTGGCAAAAGAAAGTCCAGCCATGCCGCTCCCCTCAAAAACAGAAGTGAACCCAGATGAGCAAACTCCGAGGCTGGCGAGGCAGAACCCAGCTGAGCGCAGCCTTGTGGCAATGGCGACGGCTCGAGAACGGTAAAGTCCGGAGCAGACGATGGGAAGTCCATACGCGACACACCTGCGGCTGAAATCGTCAATCCCAGACAGGCCGATGATTGCAATAACGAAGGAGATTCGGATTTTGCAAGATCCAAAACAGACGGAAAGAGACCCACTCTCAAGCAGCTTTGAACCAAGGGAGATGAATCCATTTGAACGAGGTCAAGGACGGATAGGGAGACCTCAGGACAACCTATGCCTACCAACAGCAGCAATAAATCAAACCATGAGGGAGACCTAACCAACAAGAATAAGTCAAAGCCTGTCACGTCAGGAGCCAGCAAAGCTGGATCAGGTCAAGCAGGACCCCTCAATGGCAGAGCACTGCCGAAGCTGACACTGTCTGGAACTGAAAGAGGTAAGCCCAAGCAAGATGCTCCAAAAATCGAAGCTGCAAAACCAGAGCAAGCAAAACTCTTCAGCAAAAGGCTTGGATCAAACTCTGCAGAATCTAACACCAAGGTTGGAAGGCCCAAGCAAACAAATGAGCGCACGAAAAGTGAGAGGTCGGGATGTACAGGGTCAAGCACAAATGGGAAGGGGCCCATGCAAGACAAGCCTGCAGCAAAAGTGAACGATTCGAGACAGGTCATTTGTCTCAGAGGAAGAGAAAGTCCCAGATGTGTGAAGTCCAGAGCTAGTGTAGCCAAGCCGATGCATGCTGCACTGTGCAAAAGCAATGAGCTCTCCAAGCTTACAAAACTCAGCACAGGCAAGACCAAACCCAAGTGACCGCACCCTTGCAAGGAGAGCATCAAACCTAAGTTTGCAAAGTCCAGAGCAGGAGCTGCCGATTCAGGTCAGGCCAAGCCTCTGGGAAGTGGCAAGCTGCCCAAGTGTACAGAGTCCAGCACTAGCATGACCGATTCTGAGCAAGCCAAACCATGAAGAAACGACGAAGGATCTATATGCACAAAATCAAGCACAAGCAAGGCAGAACCTGAACAGCCACAGCCACGAATTGGCAGCAAAGAGCCTAGATGCACGCTGTCTGGCACTGGCAAAGCAGGACCCATGTGAGCACATCCTTGAAGCAACGAAAAGGAGCCCGTCGTCACAAAGTCAAGTGCTAAAAGAAGCGATTCCAGGAGACCAGACCCCCAGATAGATGCCGTAGAGCCAAGCCACGCAAACTGTCGTAGTGGCAAGAAGAGTCCGGTATGTGCAAGGTCAAGAACAAACAGACTGGGTTCAAGGCAAGCGCATCCACGCAAGAATGTCAACGAGTCTAAATGCGCAAGGTCCGGAACAAATGAAACCAGACCTGATTGAGAGCAGCTTTGCGGCGAAAGCAATGATCCGAAAGTAGCGCAGTCAACAACGGACAGGGCAGGTTCAAGACAAGCAACACCTCGCAAGGAAAGCAGGAACTCTGAATGCACGGAATCAAGCGCAGATAAAGACAACTCGAATCTCGCCATGGCTTGAAGAAACAAAGAGGATTCAGGGTGTACAGGGTCAAGCACAAATGGGAAGGGGCCCATGCAAGACAAGCCTGCAGCAAAAGTGAACGATTCGAGACAGGTCATTTGTCTCAGAGGAAGAGAAAGTCCCAGATGTGTAAAGTCCAGAGCTAGTGTAGCCAAGCCGATGCATGCTGCACTGTGCAAAAGCAATGAGCTCTCCAAGCTTACAAAACTCAGCACAGGCAAGACCAAACCCAAGTGACCGCACCCTTGCAAGGAGAGCATCAAACCTAAGTTTGCAAAGTCCAGAGCAGGAGCTGCCGATTCAGGTCAGGCCAAGCCTCTGGGAAGTGGCAAGCTGCCCAAGTGTACAGAGTCCAGCACTAGCATGACCGATTCTGAGCAAGCCAAACCATGAAGAAACGACGAAGGATCTATATGCACAAAATCAAGCACAAGCAAGGCAGAACCTGAACAGCCACAGCCACGAATTGGCAGCAAAGAGCCTAGATGCACGCTGTCTGGCACTGGCAAAGCAGGACCCATGTGAGCACATCCTTGAAGCAACGAAAAGGAGCCCGTCGTCACAAAGTCAAGTGCTAAAAGAAGCGATTCCAGGAGACCAGACCCCCAGATAGATGCCGTAGAGCCAAGCCACGCAAACTGTCGTAGTGGCAAGAAGAGTCCGGTATGTGCAAGGTCAAGAACAAACAGACTGGGTTCAAGGCAAGCGCATCCACGCAAGAATGTCAACGAGTCTAAATGCGCAAGGTCCGGAACAAATGAAACCAGACCTGATTGAGAGCAGCTTTGCGGCGAAAGCAATGATCCGAAAGTAGCGCAGTCAACAACGGACAGGGCAGGTTCAAGACAAGCAACACCTCGCAAGGAAAGCAGGAACTCTGAATGCACGGAATCAAGCGCAGATAAAGACAACTCGAATCTCGCCGTGCTTTGAAGCGGCGTAACAAACCCCAAATGAACAAAGGACAAAACGGACATGAAAGAACCCATTCGTGCAAGGCTGCGCAAGAGCAGCAATAATCCTAGCTGAGCAGAGTCCAGCACAAAAAGAGCAAAATCGGGTTTGCCACATCCTCGCAAAGGCAGTATTGATCCGAGATGAACACTGTCAAGTACTGGTGATGAACTTTCAAGATGTGCAGGTCCCTTCGACAAAAGTAAGGGTTCAAGGGCTGCAAAGTCCAGAACAAGTGGCACTAGATCAAGTCTTGCTACACTCCGCACAAACAAAGGAAGTCCAAAGTGAACACGGTCAAGGACCAAAGGCATCAAACTTGATCTTGCGGTGCCAAGGAGAAAGACCGATGGTTCTGACTGGGCAAGGTGCTGCAACGGCAATGTTGAATCAGTAGCCGTAGAATCCAACACTGGCGAAGACGGCTCCGTTTAAGTGAGTGATCGCGACGAGAGTGCCAGCTCGAGGTGAACGAGGTCCAGAGCTAGAAGAGAGAACCCCAACTTTCCACAGCCTCTCAAGGAGGGCGAGGAACCCAGGACAGCCATATCCAGCGCAGATGTCAGCAGCTCTGAACATGCCATGCTCCGCAGGAAAAGGGGTGGATCGAAGTGTGCAGGGTCCGACACCAAGATCACTGGGTCCAGCTGTGCACAGCTACGAAGAGGCAACGAAAGGTCTGAATCCACAAGATCTGAAACCAATAAGGAAGAGTTACATCGTGACATTCCCAAAATCAACAAAGAAGAGCTGATGTAACTGAGACTGCGCAATGATGTTGCGAGTTCAAGGTGGACAAAGTCTAGGACAAACATCAGGGATCCTGCGCGTACAAAGGATCTTGCTGGTAGCAAGGAGCCAAGTTGGGCAGAATCTGAGACTAGCAGAGCAAAGTCGAATTGGGCCATTCCACGGAGCAAAAGCAAGAACTCTAAAGCTACGCGGTCCAGAGCAAGCAGACTTGAACCTAAGCAAGTCGTGCCTCGCACCAAAGGCGAGAACTCGAGGTGAGCAAAGTCCAAGGCAAACAATAAGAAATCGAGTTTGGCACAGCTATGCAATAGTAAAAGCAGCTCTAAAAGGACGTAGTCCAGCACTGAAAGCAAAAGCTCCATGCACGTGACACCGCAAACGAGCAGCAAACTTCCAGAGAAAGCAAAAGATCGCGCAGGAAGCAACGAATCTAGGTGCGAGAAGTCCGAAGCAGGCGGTGCTGAGCCCAGATGTGCCATAGAATGAAGCAGCGAAGAAAAGTCCAAATGACAAGGCTCCAAGGCAAACAGCAAAGACTCGGAGCGGACCATGCTGCGGACAGGCAAGGACGGCTCCATATGGGCAAAGTCCAAAGCCAAGGGCAAAAATCCGAGGCGAGCCGCACCATGAAGAGGTGCCGACAGATCCAGATGGACGAAATCCAAAACCAAAGGGGCAAAATCAAGTCTCGCATTGCTTCTCAAAGGAGGTGACAACTCTAAGTGTACAGAATCAAGGACTGACGATAACAGGTCCAAACGAGCATTGCTATGTAGAAGCAAAAATGATCCGAGGCAAGTATAATCCAAGACTGACAATGACAAACTTGGGCAAGCCGTGCCCAGAACAAGAGTGGCAGAGTCCAAGTGACCCCAGGACCGTGATGACGGGAAGAGGCTCAAATGCACGAAGTCTGACACTGACGGAAGTGATCCTGGCCAAGCAACACTACGGACCAACAGCAACAAGCCAAGTTGAGCAAGGTCTAAAACGGGCGAAGGCAATCCAAATCGAGCAGGCCCGCGTAGAAACAAAGACAAACCTAGGCAGACACAATCAAGCACAAACAGCAGGGGATCCAAGCATGAAATGCCAGCCACAAATGCTGCTGGACCCAAACACACAAGAGACCTTACCAAGAGCGGTGGGTCTAGGTGTGTCATGTCTAAAGCCAAGAGTGCCAAGCCACAGCAAACAGAACTTCTTGCTGATGGCACCAACTCCAAATATGCGGCATCAAGGACCAGCGAGGCCGAGCCGAATTGGGCGAGGCCTTGTGAGGGTGAGGCAAATCCTGGGTGAACGGAGTCCGAGACCAACGGAAGCAGGTCAAACCTTCCCAGTCCATAAGCCAACACCGACAAATCTGGGCAAGAGTGGTCTTGCAACAAGAGTGGCAATTCCGAGTGCGTGGGGTCAAGCGCCAAAGGGGCAAATCCCAAATGAGCGCGTCCCCTCGATGGCAGCAACGGTTCCAAGTGTGCAGGATCAAGGGCAAAGAGAGCCAATCCCAGCCTAGCAACCCCTCTTGCCAATGTGAAGAAATCAAGCATGACAAGGTCTAATACTGAACAAGACAAGTCCAGCCTGGTCATTCCCACTGCCAACGGTGCAAGTTCCATTCTTGACATGCTTTGCAGTAGCAAGAAGAATTCGAGATGTGAAGAGTCGGGAGCGAACATCGAAAGGTCAAGATATGAGAGTGATCTCAAAAATACAACAAAATCAAGATGTGCAAAGTCCAACACAAAGAGTGACAACTCTGAGCATCCAAAGCTTCTGGGCGATAGCAACAAACCGAAGCTACTGAAGGACAAAGCAGGTGATGCAAGCCCTGGATGTGCACCTCCTTGCAATGGCAGAAGCAGTCCCAAGCAAACAGAGTCCAAGACAAGCGAGCTTGGCCCAGAGCAACCGAGGCTTCTCACTGATGAGGAAAAGTCCAAGTGTGAAGGGTCCGAAGCCAATAAAGCAGAATCTAGGCAGGACACTCCTCGCAGAGGCATTGATGACCCAAGAACAGCATAATCTGACACTGAAAGACTCAGACCAAGCCAGGCTAGGCCACAAGCAGGAAGTGCCAGTCCAACTCTGCTAATGAATTGAGGCAGCAAAGGAGAGTCTGGATGAACGGGGTCTGGAACTGACAAGGCTGGACCTGACTTTCCACGGCTTTGAAGAAGCAGGAACAAATCCAAGTGCGCAAAATCTGGCGCTAACGGAAGTGATCCTGGCCATGCAACACTACGGACCAACAGCAACAAGCCAAGTTGAGCAAGGTCTAAAACGGGCGAAGGCAATCCAAATCGAGCAGGCCCGCGTAGAAACAAAGACAAACCTAGGCAGACACAATCAAGCACAAACAGCAGGGGATCCAAGCATGAAATGCCAGCCACAAATGCTGCTGGACCCAAACACACAAGAGACCTTACCAAGAGCGGTGGGTCTAGGTGTGTCATGTCTAAAGCCAAGAGTGCCAAGCCACAGCAAACAGAACTTCTTGCTGATGGCACCAACTCCAAATATGCAGCATCAAGGACCAACGAGGCCGAGCCGAATTGGGCGAGGCCTTGTGAGGGTGAGGCAAATCCTGGGTGAACGGAGTCCGAGACCAACGGAAGCAGGTCAAACCTTCCCAGTCCATAAGCCAACACCGACAAATCTGGGCAAGAGTGGTCTTGCAACAAGAGTGGCAATTCCGAGTGCGTGGGGTCAAGCGCCAAAGGGGCAAATCCCAAATGAGCGCGTCCCCTCGATGGCAGCAACGGTTCCAAGTGTGCAGGATCAAGGGCAAAGAGAGCCAATCCCAGCCTAGCAACCCCTCTTGCCAATGTGAAGAAATCAAGCATGACAAGGTCTAATACTGAACAAGACAAGTCCAGCCTGGTCATTCCCACTGCCAACGGTGCAAGTTCCATTCTTGACATGCTTTGCAGTAGCAAGAAGAATTCGAGATGTGAAGAGTCGGGAGCGAACATCGAAAGGTCAAGATATGAGAGTGATCTCAAAAATACAACAAAATCAAGATGTGCAAAGTCCAACACAAAGAGTGACAACTCTGAGCATCCAAAGCTTCTGGGCGATAGCAACAAACCGAAGCTACTGAAGGACAAAGCAGGTGATGCAAGCCCTGGATGTGCACCTCCTTGCAATGGCAGAAGCAGTCCCAAGCAAACAGAGTCCAAGACAAGCGAGCTTGGCCCAGAGCAACCGAGGCTTCTCACTGATGAGGAAAAGTCCAAGTGTGAAGGGTCCGAAGCCAATAAAGCAGAATCTAGGCAGGACACTCCTCGCAGAGGCATTGATGACCCAAGAACAGCATAATCTGACACTGAAAGACTCAGACCAAGCCAGGCTAGGCCACAAGCAGGAAGTGCCAGTCCAACTCTGCTAATGAATTGAGGCAGCAAAGGAGAGTCTGGATGAACGGGGTCTGGAACTGACAAGGCTGGACCTGACTTTCCACGGCTTTGAAGAAGCAGGAACAAATCCAAGTGCGCAAAATCTGGCGCTAACGGAAGTGATCCTGGCCATGCAACACTACGGACCAACAGCAACAAGCCAAGTTGAGCAAGGTCTAA
>VSDK01022988.1:2283-16547 GCA_009767595.1 Symbiodinium kawagutii
AACACAAGCGGGAGGATCCAACCTTCTCCGCGCCAAGCAAGCCATGCAAATCATGAAAAAATCATGTAAATCAAACTGTGGAAAAAAATCATGCTTCAAAAAAGAAATTGAATGAGTTTTCCCATATGATTCATCAGCATGAAGGCTTTGATGTGATCTTTACTTTGCTGATTTGTTTGACAAAAAGATGGGTCTAACCTTTGCTACTGAATCATGATGAGCAAATGCCATAGTTAAGTTATCTGTTTACAACCTGGAAGACACACACTCGGCCACAACCCGTCCCATCCCTGAGCTGCCCTATCCGACCAACATCCCTTTAAACAA
Organism: Symbiodinium kawagutii; assembly: GCA_009767595.1. NCBI lineage: Eukaryota > Dinophyceae > Suessiales > Symbiodiniaceae > Symbiodinium > Symbiodinium kawagutii. The sequence goes on from VSDK01022988.1 coordinate 2,611, forward strand.
TCCTTCCAGGTTCAAAGAACCAGGCATCAGAACTCAGCCTGCCACATCAGAGACCGGCCTGCCACGCAAACATCGTTTATTAAGAGCGGTGTGGGTTGCCAAAACTTGAGCCTTCCCGGGCGTAGCCCTTTAAAATAAGAACCCCTTTCCTTTAATTTGTTTAGCCAGAGTCATCAGACTTGAGCCTTAGAAATTATTAACCTTTGCCATTTTCCATCTTTTCTCGAGGACATCGTTGTCAGTCTTGAGCCGGTCTTGAGCCATGTTGTCAGACAAAGAGATGTCAGCCTATATGTCTTTAAAATTGTTCCGTTAGGGCACATGCCAGAAACGAGAAGGGAAGAGGTCAAAAACCGGTCCCTTAGGGCACCCCTTTAACATCAGTAAGTAACAATGGTTGATAATATTTTATAGAGGTTAATGATATTGATAATGGTTATGATCATTATGGATGTTGAAGCGGGACTCTGCGTTGGAAGACATAGGCACATGGTGCCTGATTACAACTTGACACGTACTTGCACACACACATGAGATTCTATGTATACAGGAAAGTACTTGTATGTACAGCTAATTTGTTAATTCGGACATGAGTTTACTTGATTGTAAACATTCGGAACATGATATCATGAAATCTGATATATATTTCTCCAGACATAGCAACTCTGATATAATTTGATGAAATATGTAACCCGGATCCATGACCTGTACACGGTTCCTTTGGGTAGGCATCCCATATGGTGGTTTCTCAAGTCATAGGGGTACCCCACTTGTCATCCATGTTCATGTATATATACATCGTAACAAACGAACCATCGTTGGGGGTACCCCCATGGCTTGAGAAAACACCACAGGGTTGGCAGATGCCCGCCTATTGTTGTTGCTTATTCTCCCCTATAAAATCCGCCATTTCACCCTTAATCAGCCAGAATTGTAATTTCTCTCGCACAATCACCATGTCTCCTTCATTTCATCCTCATTTCACCTTCATTTCACAATAATTTCATCCATATTTCACCCTTTTGATCATCGCAATCTCTTCCTTTCAGAGGCTCGGCGGAGCACCCTCCGAGGCTCCGCATTTTGGGTGCCTGGCACCTGTCGACCGTCGAAGGTCGATATCAGATGCAGCGACAACAGGCGCCGTCGCACCCGTGGCCTTGGGTCGCTGCCGCGACCTTTCCTGAAAGTCAATGATGGTTAAATGATCATGATGGCTATGGCTAATAATGATCAAACTGATGGGTCATCATAGGTTCCTATATTGGCTAATAATGGCTAATAATGATGGTTAGATGATGGCTAAATCATGGTTAGTGATAGTCAATCCAGGTAGATGATGGTTAATGATGGTCAATCCAGGTAAATGATGATCAATGATGGTAAATTGATGGTTAGGAAGCAGGTTAGTGATGGTGAATTGTTGTTAATCTGGTAAATGACAATATTGATGATGAACGAATGGATAAACATCTTAGAGGTCAATAGTCAGCAATGATGATTGACACCTTGATGGTTGAGTGATAGTTGATGAAAGTTCGCAATGGTTAGAAATCGACAATTTTGACTGAACATGATATTTCGATGATGGTTAGTAAACGCTGAAAGACTTCTTGATTGCCAGTCGTCGATGCTGCGATTAACGATGATTCATGATGGACATTGTGATGGCTGGCGTGTTTGTATAATATTATTAAACATGTTTAGTGTCGGCTAATGACAACTCCCAATTGAAGGATAACAACTCGTTGTCAGTACAGTGTAGTGATTGCGACTTTGTGTTGTTAGTTTAAGTCCCGATGCCTACCAAATTTTACCGATGGTTCAATTTGCTGATTGACAGTTGATGGAATGACTTTTCCCAATTGCAATGGTAAGTGTTACACATTATTACTGGACACTATGCTAACTCATATGCAGCAAACAACAGCAAACTATCCTTGGCCAACATGGTGATACGAACAATCGAGTAAAAGGGCACGGCATAAGATACTGTGTTGAACCAACATGGTTGTGCAGAGTCAAAATGTGCACAGCATAGAGTTGCTGGTGAGGAATGATCAACAATTAAGAACTGTTGCGCAGCCTTACAGCCGAATGTTACAGCCATTGATTGAAGCCACAGATGATTGTAAACCACAACAATGGGGACACGAAGGGCGGGTACAACGAACACATATATTGGCACAGCTTCAGGGAACATTTGGGGAACATCGTCAAGAACCAGCTCTTTTTCGGCTGATGTTTCTGTTGGGAATCATCGCTACCTGGTTCATAGCTGGTCGATGACGTTTGATGTTTTCTTTGCTCCAGTTGGTGGTTTGTAAAGATTTGGGTCCCCCATATCATCCGATAGTAGCTATTTTATAACAACAAATCAACCATTTTTGAGGGATCCCCACTTTAGGAAGCTCCACTACATGCTGAATCTGGTTGCAGTGATTTGTGCCCCTGGTGATTCTTGTGACTTCCTTGCAGTGCTCACTAGGCTTTGCTAACACCAGGGGCCATCCATCACAGGCTGACCCGTGAACCGGGCTCCCTGGACAGCCCTGCCAAGCCTTGAAGGGTCACCGGCCTCCTCCGGGGCTGGGGACAGGCACAGTTGCAGCAACAGCGGGCCATGGGCGAAGCATTGAGCCATGCAGAGTTGGCGTCGGGGGAACTCAGCCCATGGCCGGCGCCAGGGCTGTAGCCCTTGGGGGGTTCACGGTGGCGGTGACGGGTGATGCGGGTACCAGCGCCGTAGGTAGAAAAGGTGCAACACTTAATGAAGCCTCAAGAACTTTGTAATATACCATTGGACCATACTTCATAGTCGCCATTGGTGATAGTCAAAGAGCAATGATGAACAGAGGCAGCTGACTTTGAATGTTCAACGAGCGCGCGGAGTTCTTGCCGCTCAATAAGATCTGTAATCAATAAGGCTTCAATAAGGCATGCAGGCAACAATCTCAACTTGGCAACATTTCTGCGCATGTTTGAAACGCTGCGAAGGGGTACCGGGTTCAGGGTACTGCGTATCAATGATGATCAGCATGCATGTATCAATGATCAGCAATCAAGAAGCTGGCTGCTGGTTTTAATCATTTTTTCCACTGGTAATTATTAACAAAAAAATGGTTGTTTGGTTCAACCACCAACCAGAGAAGCCCTAAAATTCCCCTCTAAGAGCCTAGCCCAGTGGTTAGTGGGAAAATGTTTTTTTTTCTTTGTTTTTTTCTGGAATTATTCGGAAAGATTTGTTGCTACACATTATACATGGCAATTCTAAGCAGTTGTTGTTTCCTAGTAATTCTAAGGATGATTCGTTCATGGCAATCCGAAGGATTATTTGTTTTGGCCACTTGGCAAAATGAAAAAACTTAGCTACTTAGCTTGACTATTTGGTCGCCTTAGACATGACATGTTTATTTTCCCTAGCAATAAACACATAATATTGACTCATAGGGGTGCTTCAACCACCAACCAGTTGAGGGTGACCCCACTTTTCCCAGTTCATTAGAGAATTTGTGGCCAGCTTTTTCATTGGGCAATGCTACTTTGGCCACCCAGGTTACAGAGATGTCAAGAACCGGGGCGGGTGCCCAAGAATCCTTGTCCCCGGTGTTCACGATGGGACACACCAATCCGCGACCAATCAGAATTCCGCGGTTTTGTTCAGGATATAGTTGACCTCAAGAAATCACACACCTTCGGTTGGTGGTTTCCGCCTGATCTCGGTCGGGATGGATCCATGGGAGCAGATTTGTTAAGTGGAAGTGCTTGAAACTTGAAAGCACCAATCAGTACATCCAGCCACTGGGTCAAAATATGAACTGCTTGGCTTCCAGAGATTGGTTGCACTGGGCATTGGTAGAGATGGCTACAATCCATCAGAGCATTGTCCAAGGCAAGGGATCACAGCCATGCCCAGCGGTGGCTCAAGAGCTGAAATAGAGATCTTGATTCGTAGCTTTTTAGATTCAATTCTCATCAATTCCCAATGTTTCAAGTCACCGTGTCCCTTCCAAGTGAAAGGCTGTCAATTCCACGCCTTGCCACAGTGAGGGACTTGAAAGTGCTGGCCCAGAGCTCTTTTGGACAGGGTTTCATCAAACTTGCGACCGAAAGTGGACATGTGCTGACTGACCTCATGGATTCTTTGGATAAGCACTGTACCCACCTCTCGTTCTGGTGCTTTCTTGTTGGCTACCGAGCTTCTCAACGGTGATGACGATTTCAGCCAGACATCAATCAGTTCAGCGACCTCCAGACGGATCATGGGTGGTGGGCATATCCTGAATGATTGCTGCTTACGATCCTCTATAAAATCGACCATTGAACCCTTGTCATCAGCCATTTATACCACTCATCCACCTCCATTTGACCCCTCATCATCAGCCATTTGCAGCACTATTTGCTTGTCATCCACCTGTTATCAACCTTTATTAGTTGCTTCTTATCAGAAATGGTCTCATGATCAGATCGATCCATTTTCACCATGGGTTGCCCCTGGTTCACCTGGTCACCAGCGCTGGTCACCAGCGCTGGTCACCGGCGCTACCAGCGGCGCTCATCTCAGGTCCTTCCATTGCCGTTTGCTTTGTGAGTGGCGCCTCTTGGTGGTCCAAAGAAAGACCCGCCGGGGGCCATGGCTGGGAGCGCGGAGCCATGGGGGTAGCCATGGGGGAGGCTAGGGACGGTCAGTACCAGGAGTGGTGTAGGCAGATGGTAGGTTTAGGACTTGTAAATGTTTAATTTGATTGAATGGGTGTATCTACATTGTTACCTAGCCATTCATGAGAAGTGATTGGCGAAGTGAGTTCATGTTTATTTCTAGGGGAAAGTCACGAACAAAATCTTGGATGAGGGCAATTGATTCTTAGCCATCCATGAAATTAATTTGGGTAGATCGATGAATGATCATCACTAATATAAGGCAGATGATGTTGGCGCATATGGGATTATTGGCTAGCAAACCATCAATACTAGAAAGGGTGAGAGGATTCCCCTATCATCACTCTGATGGGTAAGCCTTGTTTTCAAGAGGACCCGAGCGAATCAACAGGCCTCGAAAAGCCACAGAGGCGGCAAAAGTGCTGACATCCGAGGGCACCACTGAAGTGGCACTGAGGTGAGGCGCAACGAAGGAGCTCTGTGAAAATGGTGGCCTCAAAAGAGGCCTACCTCGAGGCCATGGCTCCGTAGCAGCAGTTGTTTGATGAAGTTCTTCGTGTTGTAGGCCACTTTCGATCAGGTCCTCATGTTGTAGGCCACTTTCTATTGGAAGGAATCCGATCCATGGCAATCTGTTGGAATGTGAGGTCCAACTTCCAGGATGCTAATCCCCATGACTTCCAGCAGGATGCTAATCCCCATGACTTCCAGCAGGATGCTAATCCCCAAGGTGGTCAGAGAAGGTTGAGAGTCTTCCTGTTAGCCCCAGCACACCGGTCCGTCAGGAAGCACTCCTCTCTGCTTGTTTGGCCCTCAGGTAGCAGACCAGCTATAAGAAAGGTGTTGTGCCAACAACCTCACTGGTGGTTGATACGCTTCTTACAGGATCTTACAGGTATATTATCTATATGACCATATGAAATTATATATGTACTATTGATTCATACATAGATTTGTTCACACAGAAATTTGATCCAAGATGTACGCGTATTTAATGAAATACGTGCATAGATCAATACATCGTATTTTCCATGCATATTTGATTGATCCATACTTGAGATCAATAGATTGAAATCATATATACATATATGTATACATATATGTAGATCAATAGATGCATGGTGGTTTTTCAAAAATACAGGTGCCCCTGCGTCATCCTTCATTAATCATTCGTATCGATAAACCAACCATTTCTTGCAGTTCTCTATTTCGAGAAACCACCAAATCTGGTTGGTATATGTTGATATATTCTTAATTATTGTTTCTTACTATCCCCTGTAAAATCAACCATTCTTAGCAACTATGGTAGCTGTTAAACCAGTATTGTTTGTGATGTTCCCTTATTATTGATCATTTTGATTGTAAAACTTATAACCCCTAAACCACAAGTTTATGCATAGTTCACCATCAAAAATGCACATATGATTGTTGTCGCTGATTATCCCCGAAAAAAATAAAAAACAGAACCATTCAACCTCAAAATCAACCATGACGAGGAATAAATAAATCATGCATATCACACCATTATCATCACTCTTTAGAAGCCCATAGATTACGTTATCAATAATTAATAATCATGGCATTATATGGTTTAACAACCCATATCAACTGATTTTAGAGCCCATCATGATTGATGTGCAACTAAAACATGATTGAATACTTAAAAACATTATAACTAAACCATCATTACTGTTTATTATCAATAATGATCATTACCTCCGATGTACCAACCCATCTATCAACCCATTTAGATGTGTAAAAACCCATCTATCAACCCATCTATCAACCCATCTGGCAGTGGGTCAAAACCCTTAGTCCCCCTGTTCCCCCATCATTAACCATTGTTTTCCCTTTGAAATTGTTGGTTATTACCACCATGAAATTGGTTGGTTAACTGTTTGACCCATAGCCATAAATAGTTGGTATATCCCCTCTAGTTGCTAGTTGTTATCCCCTACTACTAACCATTAACCAGCTAGTTAACCATTGGTTAATATCAACCCATAGCCATATAGTTGGTATATATCCCCTGTAATTGTTAGTCATCATCCCCTATCATTAACCATTAACCAGCTAGTTGGTTGGTTAATATTGACCCATAACCATATAGTTGGTATATCCCTACTATTGTTGGTCATCATCATCCCCTATCATTAACCATCAACCATTGGTTAATATCAACCCTGGAGCCAAACCACCATAGATCGCTCTCCCGTGTCCTTCCCCCGTCGTTGCGCTGCCCAGGTCTCCGCTTCTGGCGCGGCACGACACAGTTGGGCGCCTCGCAGCGTGCCAAAGCGCAGGCGCCACACGGAGGGGGTGGGGGTGGTGAAGGCGGTGCCGGCCTGCCATGGTGGTGAAGGGTGGTGGATTCATGGGGTGATTGTTGGTTATATATGGTTGGTTATAATGGTTACTGGTTGGTTTAGGGGTTGACTAATAATGGTTGTAATGGATGGTTATAATGGTTATAATGGTTATGATTGATGGTTCTATATGGTTATATATATGGTTGATGAATGGGTTGATTGATGATTAGAATGGTTGGTTAATTATAATGGTTGGTTGATGGATGTTGATGGCTTGGTTTTAATGGTTGGTTGATGGTTGAGTATGATGGTTGGTTGGTGGTTGATTGTTGGTTGATGGGTTAAATGGCGAAAATTGATGGGTAAATGGTTGATGAATGGGTTGATGAATGATTCTTAATGGTTGATTGATGGTTGGGGATGGGCAATTGATGCTTAGCTATGGTTGAGATGGGACCCAACCCGTGGTTATTGGCTCTTAAAAGTGATTGTCAATTGGTGGTTGGGATGGTTGGTTAAGGGGTAATCCTCGGTTGATGAGTTGATGATGCGTGATAACGGTTAAACCATCATGATGGTTAGTATTGATTGAGCACGGTGCGCATCAATGCTGAATGATGGCGAATGGTTGATAATCATGATTGAAGATGATCAACTAGCAAGGGTGAGGGAAAAATGTAGTGGTTTATGATGGTCAAGCATGTCTAGCAATGTTTTGATGATTTAAGCATGTTTCATAATGGTTGAGAAGGGGACAACACTCGAAAAATGCGAGCAGCAATCACAAGCTCTTAATTAATGAGAAATTGGTGGCTTTTGCTAGCCAAAACGATTGACGATGGTCAATAACGACTAATATCAGTCGATAATGGTCGTTCCCAAGCTGGCTAGTGATTGCTAGCGGTTGATTCGCTGGGCTGGTCGCAGTGTTTACTTGCTATCAATTGCCCTTTGGTAAACTAATCTGACAGTTGAAAATCACATGTTTTTGTTGTAGGAAACCCCAGGAAACCAGCTCTAAATGGCGGATTCTCTGGTGGATTCTCCATTGCCATGTTCGTGTACCAGAGGGAATCTGATATGGTCATGTAGGTGTGGGTCATTAAATTATGTAACCATCACAAGAACACACTCATTAAGTTTTGATAGGAGTTGTGCACCCAGAAAAAATGTAAAAGAAAGGACAACAGAAATGATCCATGTTGATCCCAATGGGGGCACCATGCGGAGATATTATCTTGGGATTTATAGGTGAAAAAGAAGCTTGCCAATCGTGATTGCTGGTTTTCCTCCAGGCTGGATTTCTTGGTCTCGTTTCTTATGCAGGCCGATACAGCGTGTGTGTACGTTTACACAGATTTGAGGGGTTATTGAAATTGGGAACCCCAAAAATGCATGAATGATGAATATTGGACGACTTGGGGGACATCCTCTATTGAATCTTTATGGAATGAACCAACCAGTGTTGGGGGTCCCCTGTGAATTGAGAAACCTCCATTGCTACATGCCCACAGACACATGTTTTGTCACAGATGTGCGGCCTTTTTTCCTTCCAAGACCCTGGAGTTCATTGCATGACATGACCAGTTGTACATACTGGTGATCGACAGGTTAATATTACCGGAAATAATGGTCATTATGGTGGTTATTATAGTGGCAATGATGATGGTTGTTATGGAGGTTATTATACTGCTGATTACAGTGGTTATGATAGCGATCGTCATAGTGGTTGTTAGTGGTTATTAGTGTTTATGAGTGCTTATTAGTGGTCAGTTATCGTTGATTAGTAGCTATTCTGGGGGCTACTTGATGATAAACCACTATCAGTAGTGAATGAAACACTAGCCCGGTGTTCTGTAGCCGTATCGTAGTATCGCAGATTGACATACCATGTAAAACTGGTTTTGGTGAACCATGCGACAGGTCAATGTAGTTCACCAAAATTAGTTTTTTCCAAAATCAGGGTTTGTGTCATACAGTTACCAAAAAAAAAGGTACGAATCATATACCAAAGGACAGAACAAGCATAGGTATACTACGTCAGTAGACATATACTGGTTGGTCGTTTTAAACATTTTCTATTCTCACGCGTAATGATTATATAACAATTGGTTGAATGACTACTATTTTTCATAGGGGTTAAAACCACCAACCAACAAATGATCATTATTAGCCATTATAACCACTATTAACCACTATTAACCATTATTAACCACTAGTTAACTATGGGGTTAAAACCACCAACCAATATAAGTAAGTTGGTCAAACAGGCACTTCACCATCTCCAGCTGGTTCGGTGCAGCGTCCTGGCCAGGCCTTGCGAAACGCGCAGCAAGAGATGCATCTCAAAACGCTGAACGCCTTGAGGTTGGCGCGCCCAGCTCTTCGGGGCCCACCAAGGCCCCGGCCCCATAGGAGGCCCCGCTGGTGGCAAGTGTCAAGGGATCCCAGTGGGATGGTTGTACTTTCCCACGCTGTCGTGGGCTTTCTTGCCCCACATGATGGGCAAAATCATGGCCATGGTAATGAAAATACGAAGAGGAGCAAAACACGCTTCTTTCTTATTTCTGGTCTGAATGTTTTGAGTGGCAAACGTCCAACAAGCACTTCACATTTGGATTTGTTGGTTGCTCGTTGTGGCCCCTCTACCACAATTGTGACTTCATTATTCCATGTAATTCCTAGAAACTTGTACCGGACTTGTCGAACGCGCAAAAGTGGTTGCTTGTTGACTCTCAAAAATGATGAACAATGATTGACTATTTTTAAGCCATGCTTAACTATGATAAACCTTTCTCAACCATACCCATTAACATGTTTAAGCATCGTAAACCGAGATCATCTATTGTCCGTATTGATTGGTCATACCTGTTACAACAACCCACCCCAAACAGCATCTGATTCGTCAAACATGGAGCATCAATCAACCGGCAATTGATCATCATATTATCCATGAACTATCAACAATGAGTTTCCCATGACTAATCAACCGTAAAGTATCAGCCAGTAATCATTTACATTCATTTACCCTCACTAATTATCCATAAAAAATCCTGGCTGTTGGCTGGGAGGGAGCTGAGGAGCCAGGGGTATCCCTATGGCCCTTCAAAGGGGGAGCTTTGGAGCTACTAGGAGCGGCCTAACCAACTACCAGAGTATCGGCGAACAATCAACGAACCCCTGTGGGACTTCGCTTGGCCCAGGCGTCGCCAGGAATCTGAGGATGATGCCTTGCAGCAGCTGCATTTTTCCGTTGGCAGCTCAGATCCAGGGGTGTCCAGGGCTATCTTTGGAAAGGGGAAGGATAGGAGCTACCAGGAGCTGACCAAATGGTACGGTTGTTCTGTTCATGTAAATGTGATAGGTGATCACAGTGTTGTTGGCAAGGATTGGGTATAGAGACGTGCAGGTTGGTCAACAAGGCTTTGTTGACATCGGAGTATTCACAACAGTTGCTGTGATTGGTTGTCGACCACGACATGCAAGTTGTGAACAGTAATCAAACCGCACGTGTCTTCGGCCACTCGGACAGGCTAGTTGAAGTTGACGATTTGCTGACCCCGGTTGATCCTTTGATCCTTTGTTGAATGATGGCAGCCATGCGTTGATCGGGGAGAACAATAACCGACAATAAGAGGCAAGTCAATATATAATGTGGCGAAATGGATCGAAATGGTTCATAATGCTTACCAGTGGCTGAAAGGGCATCGCTGGTTGCTGGAAGCAAAAGCCATGACTAGCTGTTTTTGTTCTCCTTTCCCCTTCACTTGCGGATCCTTTGATCTTGTGGATCTCATTCAGACAGCACAGCAAAGTCAAACAACAGTGATGGATTGCGATGGATCTCGTGGTCTTCCTGCGGATGACTTTCTCACTTTCTGATGTGGGTGTTTCTCAAAATAGGGGTAACCCCCCAATCATCCATTAGTAGTCATTTATATAGTAGTAAATCAACCATTTTTTGGGGTCCCCTATTTTGAGAAACCACCATGTCATTTCTGGTCCTCCTCGGGCATCAAATCATCATCACCCCCAACCTGCAGCCAGGTGGCCGAATCTGGCCACGTGGAGAGAAATGAGCCTTCGGGGACCCCAAAGATACGGATGGTTTATCACTATAACAAGGGAGGCCCTATTGTTGGATAATCATTATTTTAATGTTGTCTATTTACTAATGAGAAATGGTTCATTGTTTCATGTTGGATGATTTGGGGAGTCCCCTATTTTGAGAAGCGGCCATATCTTCTTATTCACAGGACTGGTGAGTTGCAAGCGGTGACAGTCCGGTTTGATTTCTACAGAACTGCCGCGTGAAAGCCCGGATTGCTAGACGATTGGCAGCTCAAGTGTTCGGGGAATCCCTAGACCTATCATGCATCAAGGGTTTCTGAAGCTGTCAATGGCGCAGGTAGCCATCAAGTTCAAGCAGAAGCTGAATAATTGGGTTGTAGTTGGTCAGCATCGTGATCTCTTTGAACCATCAAGTCAGGAGATGCTGGTAGAATATGACATGAAGACGTTTGGAGCCTCAAGCAGACACACGTGTCTAGCTTCACGATTGACCCACATCTTTTTTGCAATGAAGGTTGGCAAGGTAAATCGTGGTAGTTGGCTTTCAAATACTTGTTTATTTGCTGTCATTCTCCCCCGGGGGGTTGCCAGATCATCTCCCTCAGAAGAAAGTGACTCTGTCAAAAATGACCCGCTTCAGCCTGGTGTTTGGCGCTGAAAACCTGGTGCCATGATGGACCGTGATGGATGCTCAATCTTTGTATGACGTGCTGCTGGTGGCGCAGACTGCTACATTGGATGAGATCAAATTGGCGTTCAAAAGAAGAGCCTTGCAGGTTCACCCGGACAAAGGCTGGGGGTCAGTTCCAGCCAACATGATCTCAGCCATGAGGGATATAACTTCAACATGCTTCAACAATGGATGAGTATAGCCCGCCAGCAATCTAAGGGTATTTGCTAGGGTTGTGCCTGGGAGCCTCTAGAAGTGAAGCCTGCAACCTTGATGGTATGACCCCTAGGGACCACCTTGGGTAGGGCCCCAGGGGGGCATGATGATGATAGTGATGGCATATGTTCATAATGTGCTGCCATTGGTTCGAGAGTGCATACACCAAAATGGTGTTCGACATAATCCCGTTGATGTATGACAAAACATTTTTAGTGTGTAATAAATATGTTTTCGGCTGCCAAAATCATGGTACATGAGCCCCAGAACAAAGTTACATGACCTCCAAAACATAGTTGCAGCAACAAAAAAAATATATTGAACTAAAATCAGGTGTGTTATTTAAAAGCATTTGACAATATCAATGTTCATTAATCCCTAATCAAGTTACATTAGCCCAAAGAAATTATGTTATCAAACAAATGTTATTATAAATTAGTTTTTGGTCATCTTAATCAAGTCACATTAGCCAAAAACAGTTTATATCAAACAAACGGTGTTTGCCTAGTATCGCCAGTTGATCAGTGAACATCCCAACATATCCCATTTGCGGAATGATGCAGAGCCAGGTGGCAGCAAGGAGGCCTTTCACTCGGTGTACCATGCACTGGAGATTTTGTCTGACCCGGAAGCCCGCAGGAAGTATGACGTCGACATGACAGGTAGGCCAGCTGGGGAGCAGCCCCAAAGCCGTCCGGTCAGGAAGCCTTCAAAGAAAGATGGCCACAACACAACCAAAACAGCGCAAGCAGCGAGAAAGGCTCCAAAGCAGAAAAGTGGCCATGTGAAAAGAGAGCCAACAAAACCCAAAGGGTTTCAGTCAAAGCAAAACAAGCTGTTGACCAAGATCCGTGATCTCTTGAAGAAGCTGCCTCGGGCAGAGCGGAACGATGTGATCGCCAACCAGTTTTCGCAGAAGCAACGGCTCATTCTGGAGAAGTGGATGGTGGATGCACAAGGAGAATCTCAGAATCAGGGAGGAGAAGAGGTAGGACCATTCGTGTTGGCTGAAGCAAGGCAAAAGAAGCTAGTACAAGCCGAGACGGAACATCCAAACAGGTTATCGCAAGGGACTAGTTGTGCTCTTGCTTTGCCAGCTGTGCCAAAGACTACTTCCAGCAAGAAAATGATCATGCAGATTTCTGCTTCCACTTGCCAGGCAAGAAAGAGAAAAACAAAGAAGAATAAAAAGAAAGAATCTGAGGCAAAGTCAAGAAGCAAGGCTGGCTGGATAAGGAAAAATCGAAATTGCTCTTCCTATGAGGCAGGCATTTGCTTTGATGCGGTTGAGCTTTGCGCCAGGAATAGCAGCGACTTGCAGACGAGTCTTGACAATTTAATCTTTCTGACAGCGGTGAAACAAAAGATGCGGAGTTCAGGGTCAACTCCAAGAATCTCTTTCACGGAACGATTGCAGGCGGCGCTCGAATCATCTGCGTTTGAACATGGAAAGAACCTTGCAGACCTCAGGCTGAGCTTTGTGCTTTGGATAGGTGCGGGATTTTTGGAATCATCCACGAGGTCTTGCAGGACCCCCAGGGTCCACAGCTTGGAAAAACTCGCTGGGATACGCAAAATGTTTGAGCCTTTCCGGCAATGGTCACAAGTCAACACAAGGGCTCGAAGCATCTATTGGAGGATGAGCCCAGTCGATCTCCAAGAGATGTGGGACCTTTATCAACAAGCGGTGGCTGATGCATGGGCCCTAATGGGAGCTGACAGCACGGCGCTTCTCCACAAGATCCGTGCAAGCTATGCGGCGAGAAGTGAATTTCGGAACACGCAGTTGCAAAGCTGGGAGCGGGGGCACATGGCCATGCAAGACAGGAATAAGCACCGCCCTCGCAGTTTGAGAGAGAGGTCTAGCCTGACCCCCTTAGAGAAGTGGGAGCGAAAACGGATGGCGCTGGAAGATCGTCGTAACAACAGACATGGGCGGAAGAAGTCACGGCTGCGTTTGCAACTGCAGAGGCCATCCAAAAAACTTTCCAATCCTTCCCCATTGCTGGTTT
>VSDK01022988.1:16576-26891 GCA_009767595.1 Symbiodinium kawagutii
AAGAGCGGATGCTGGACAAAGAGAGGCGCAGAGTGCTGCGACAGAGGAAGGTCCAGCGGAACGCGCGAATGAAGAAAGACCGAGAAGAGCGGAAACAAGCGCAGGCGCTGATTCGAAAACGATTGCAGGAACAACGTTTGAGAAGAGAAAGCCTTCGCAAGAGGATGAGATGTGACCTTACTATGGACGACATACTTGGTGATGGTCAGCGAGCGGAAAAGAATAGATTTTCTTCAGCTCGAGAGACATGTTGACATTCCAAAGTTTTGGCCACATCCTTTGTAAGTCAACATGGTTAGCGCATGGCGATCAAAGCAAGTTGGTGGAATTGACACATCCTGGGCGTGTAGCCGGGCAGCATGGTGGCGGTCAGCCATGAACAATGGACATCACGTTCATTGATCATCGATGGTTGCCTCACTTGAGAGTTGGTCTTCAAAAAAATGAAGGGAGTGTTGGGCCAGTAAGGTTTAATCCTAGTTGATTTTCATTGCCAACCACAACTACCCACCATATTTTCTGTGTGCACTGTGGCCATGGGCACCCCCATGAAAATTCTCATCATTTCAAAATAGTCGGCTTCTCCACTCACAAACATGAATAGAACTCCACACAATTGTCATTATTGATCGAATGACCCCCGCCACACTCATACGATCCCATACCATCTCATACCTCAGGAAGCAGATGTATTGTTCGAACGTGGAATTTAGTAGCAAAAAACCCTCCACTGTCAAGTTGTTTTTTTTTTTTTTCAGGGGAATAAAAAAAGAATTAGTAAAATCAATAAACCACCATTAAACAAATTTCACTAAAATGTATAAGATTATTTTGTGGGAAAAAACAAGATAGACCATAATACACGCAATAAACCACAATGGCAAGTGGTAGATGGCGGGACCTGAGGCTTGGCATCAGCATCTCCTGAACTCAAAGATCCTGAAGGTCGAAAAGGAGCCGAGATGGGGTGCCATGAGCCATACTCCGAAGACATGACCAACCTGAGCGTGAACTTATGTGATCGGGCACATCATTGATAGGTCGGTTATGTGATCAATGTAATCATTAACTGGTGCAACAAACATTAAGGACCCCTACAGAACAAATTGATGTTTGTGGGACGATG
Organism: Symbiodinium kawagutii; assembly: GCA_009767595.1. Taxonomy (NCBI): domain Eukaryota; class Dinophyceae; order Suessiales; family Symbiodiniaceae; genus Symbiodinium; species Symbiodinium kawagutii. Next base: position 17,703 of record VSDK01022988.1, read on the forward strand.
ATTTCGTGATTTGTTAGGCAGTGGTACTGCAACAGGAGTTGCCTCGGTCTGGCTAGCTGTCGATCCAAACTATGGACGAAGGGATTGTAGGCCATCAGTGGTTGGTATATGGAATGACGCTGGTATATTATATGGTGCTGAGATGTTCTCAGAATGTATGCAAATGTGTGATCAGGAATAAGACTGTTTCTTGTGGTGTTTGACTGCTTGTTGCATTTCTGGACATGGACTTGCTGCGACAATGTTGTTATGAAAAATGCGTGATTTGGGTTTGTTGAGAAGTTCGGCCTTGTCTATTGTTGGCACTCAATATGAAAACATTTCTGTAAACCAAGACTAGTGGATTGTCCAAAACTACTGGTAAAAGTCATGGTCAATCCTGCTTACTGCTGGCAACAATTCAATGTCTATTTTTGATTGCTGCTTTCAGTCATGGTCGATCATGGTTGTCCTTGAAAGCTGGTAGCCTAGCCACCGTTGGTGGATGCAAGCGCAACAGCGACAAGTTTTGCTACCGTAGATTGCCCAAAGGTAGTGCTGACCATGGATTGAAAGAAACACCCGTAAAAGGAGTTTATATAAATAATGTGTTCAGGTGTTAAAGTCTATTCACTGCTTTTTGAAGGAGAGCCACCCAAGTAAGTCGGTTAAATGTCCACAATTTCTAGGCAATTCATTTCACCGATTGAAGAGTTTGATTCTTCATATTTCTTGCATAATCTCAGACTTTCCAAGGGGAAGCCTAGTTACTATACCGTGCACCTTTGTGATTGTCGGAACTAGGCTTCCTCTTGCACTGTGCCATACTCAAATGAGGCGCCAGTTCGTGCGATACATCCGACCACAGTTTCCATTGTATCATAGACGTTGATAAAACTTTGTATCGGACGATTCCGTTTTTCAATATATCCTTTGATAGTCCTTTAGACTTGTTTGTTTCTTACTGTTCTGTGAGTCAATACTTCGACTATTGATAATGCATCATTATTGATTATCCATTAATCATTCTTGATTCTTGATTATCTATTGATCTATTGTGATCTATTACTGGTAACGGTATCTGTTGATCATAATAAATCTATTGGTAATCATTATTGATTAATCATCTATTGGTAAATAACTGATATGATTAATCATTATTGATAATCTATTGGTAACGGTATCTATTGATCCTTTTTGCTTCTGACTGTTGCAGTCGTTGGCGCAGGAGGAGACCATGACCAAGCTCTTTGGGCAGTTGGTGTTGGAAGATGAAATGCTGAGGCGGCACATCTCCGCTCCAGGTTTAGTAAGCAACGCTTGGACCTCTGCGTTTAGATGGAGGTTTAGCTGCTGGTGTAAGCTAAGCCTATAGGGTACTAAAATAGGGTGCTAATACAGTGTAGCTATAGGTTGTAATATAGTGTAGCTCTAGGTTGTATGATGTTGTACGGGTTTTTCTCAAAAGAGGGCGACCCCCCAGTTATCATCCCCTGTTAACCATTTGGGTGTTTCTCAAAGTAGGGATACCCCTAAATCATCCATTACTAGTCATTTATAGTAATAAACCAACCATAGCTTTGGGGGTCCCCTATGGCTTGAGAAACCACCATTCATAGCAATAAACCAACCTCCCACCTTGTCAGACCCCCCAGGTGTCCACCTGATCTCAAGTTGTGGACACGCAGGTCCCGTAGCTTCTACCAGTGGCGGGATGCTTTACACCATGCGCGGCATGTGCCCTGGCAAGAGATGGGGCCATGCACAGCCTGGGCTGGGGCCATGTCTGTAAGGGTGCTAGGTCTTTGGCAGATCTTATGACCATATGGTAGTTTCTTGATATAGGGGACCACCAAAATAGTTGGTTTATTGATAAACAATGATTAATCTGGGATAATTTGGGGGTACCCCTATTTTGAGAAACACCCATATGCATCGTAAACCTTGATGTGCTTTACAGTCCTTTACATTACATGTTGTGTGAAAAAAACATGTTGTGACATTCGTGGTATTTTTTGCATATACTGTATATGTATGGGACCCGTTCCCGGATTGAAAGACGACTAGTTCCTTAACCTTGTTTTCTCTGTATATATTTGATATGATGTGTTTTACATTGTATGTCACTTATGATATGTTACTATCAGACTATCATCTTTTGACATTCTCTTTTCTATTCTTTTCTTATATATATATATATATGTATTCTACATTGCTATATTTTGATGTAAGTATGCACTATGTCACACATATGGGACCATTTTCAGCCACACAGAGATGCTGCTTCTGAAGGTTGGTTCAACCGGTTCCTGCTATTGCCATCGTTGGGGCAAGCTTTTGATCCCATGTGCAGCTGCTGTGTTGGTGGAAAAATCGACCCATCCTCGAGGCTTGTCAGCATCAGAAACCATGAAGTGACCATGAATTTAGTTTCATCAGCATCAAATCATGAATTCATGGCCAATTCATGATTTCCATGGGTAATTCAATTCATCGAATATGCCATGAATTGAGTTGACTAACCATGAATTGAGAATTGCCTAACTTGTTAGTCACCACCAGTTCACCAATTGATTCACCATGATTAACCATGGAAGTGAGCATGAATCGACAATTTACCATGAATCAACCATGAACAAACCTTGAATTGAGTATGAATGACCCAGGATTTGACCATGAACTAACCCTGAATTGACCATGAATCACTGTACCCATGAACTGACGATAGATTTGACCATGAATTACCCTTGAAGTGACCATGGTTCATCATCGCACCCGGCCGTTTTCTTCGGAGCAGCGGTGGCTCATCCACCGGCAGGACGCCATGCACGAAGCGAAAGCCCGCGAGGTGAGCCAGCCTGCTTGATCAGAGGGGTACCCTCCAGTGATAAGCTGGATGTAACTGATGGTTATAGGGATGGTTATGACCAACAGTTGGTTTATAAGCTCCAGTAGGGTATAACCAGCTTATAGTTGGTTTAAACCTATCAGTTGGGTTATATTACAGCTGGTTTATACCCAACTGATAGGTTTAAACCTGCTTGACCTGGTGAAGATTGGCCATGTACCTGTGGTAAACTATGCTTAAAGCGTGGTTAAAGCATGGTGACAGTATAGTTAAAGGATGCTTAGTAGTGGTTAGTGAGTATGTAATTTTAAGTTGGTAAAGATTCGCCATTGAACTCTGGTTAAAGCATGGTTAATAAAGGTTGATAAAGCTTCTTAGATGTTTATAAGCTGGTTAGATAATGAGCCATTTAACTTTTGGTCCATAGGTTGTATCTACCAAAACTGGTAGCTACCCTTGTTGCCAACTTAGTATATGTTTGGAGGCCCCACAACTTGTAGGCCCATTGTAGGCATGACACCTGAATCATGGACCACATGCTTGATGAAAATTCTGGATGTTGATGGCCATGGCTTAAGATTGTTGCGAATGCAATTTACATCATTGTTTATGAGCAACAAGAATGTGCCAATGAATTGCCAGAATCAACATAATTAAACAAAGTTTGTAAACATTCAATGGTTATGAACATTAGCCATCCATGAATAAACACGCTTAAGAATTGCCAACGGCTTATTTGTCCAGGAAGCAACAAGAGTGAGAACATACTTGCTGGATCACAATGGTGGCTTTGGGCGACCCACCCCCCAAGACTTCAGATTCCCCATTCTCGTAGCTTGAGACTTTAGTACCAAGAGTCACATGTCCAGAAGTGCCAGTTTGTGGCGAACAAATCGAGATCATTGATGGTTATGAACCATGATTATTGATCAATGCCAACCGTGGATGAATAAACTCCTGGTTGATTAATAGGGGGTGTCCCCCAAAAGTTGTTTCCCATCAAAATGGTACCCTGAAATAATAAACCTATGGTTCATTAATCCAGGGTTGACACTACTGCTCCTTCAGAAGATCATTCAGCACGCAATGAACCACTGATCGAACCATGAACGATAATCAACCGCACCATTAGCATCCATGAACACACCATTATTAGCCATGCCACCAAACATGAAGAAGAACCGTTGTTAATTCTGACCATGGAGGTACTCCCACCGCCATGTTTTGTTGGGTTCCCCCCGTGGGCCGTGACACGCCAAGCATGTTCCCAGCTGGTGTCCATCGTATTCCTAGGGAACCTCCAACCATCCGAGTGGCCGGTGAGTGGGGCTAAGATGGACCACCAGCAGCGCTGACTAGGAGGAGGAGCGAAAGAAAGAAGCTTACGAGCAGAAGTTGCAGGTCATGAGGTGGACCGCTGGGGGAAGGGTACTCAAAGTCATTCATGATATCATGGGCTGGAGCTGCTATCAATCTGAGCGCGGCAGCCAAGATTGGAAGGGAGTATTTTCCCATGTCGATGGTCTCCTAAGCATCACTAGTAGCCATATTAGTAGCATAAATAATGGTGGTTCCTTTCCAACTGGTACCCCCAACACGATCAGAGGCTGCTGTTTCGCAGGGAAGCCTTCCAGAACTCCAGTGAGGCCGGGGTGAGGTGAACCGCAGAGAACGGGAGGATTTCCACCGCAAAGCCTGGGGTTTGACCCCGGGTTTTGCCATGGGAGATCACTGCCAGGGTTGTACCTCCTGGGTGGTGTCCGGCCGGCTTCCTGGGTTGGAGATGAGTTGCAGTGAACAGTTTTTACGGCCACCATCTGGCGAGCTGGGTCAAGGGGTTAACCAACCAATTTCATGGGGGTTAATAACCAACAATAACAAGGAAACCAATGGTTAACGATGGGGAACCAGGGGTACGGGGTGAACTGACCCGCAGCCATCTTGGATCACGTGAACCAGTTGAATCTCCCAATGGTTCGGAAGGGTGGACTCCAAGGCCCAACGTTGGTCACGATGGCATGGTTTCATCCAGGGACTTGATTAATGACGTGGGACTCATAAGGCGAGTTGGGTCAATATTAACCAACCATCAATGAGGGATGAGTGCTCCAACAATGCTGGGGAAAACAAGGGTCAATGATAGGGGAACCAGGGGGACTAAGGGTTTTGACCCATAGCGATAAGAATGGTTCTTGGTAACTAGGATTCACTATTAATTACTATTTAGCAACACTGCCACCAATCCAATCATTGTTTACCATTACAACATAGTTCACAATGATTGAAGTAACCAATCCATCGATTAGTCAATGGTGAGCACTTCAATCCATTGTGTTTCGTACCATTCTCAATAAGCCATCAGGTTGACCTTGATCAAACACTATTCACAGCACATTGATCTTGAACCAACAAGCAGTGACATTAGACCATCATTCACACCTTGAAGCCTACTAAATATGATCAACCAAGTGTGCTTGCTCGATTTAGCCATGAATGAATCATTGTCAACCACTATATCATTCATCATAAACTAACATTTAGCTAGCCAGTTTTCACCATGCGTCAACTATCATTTGACCGTTGATTACGTATTTTCAATTACTCCCCCTGAAGAATAAGTGGAGCAAGTCGGCATTTAGAGGTGGTTTGCTCCATCTACTTTAGACCCTATCGGCAGTGGGTAATTGCTCCATCTACTCTGGTCGAATAGCTGATTTTGCCTTTAAAAGGACGAAAAACATATTTTTTTTTGATTTTTTTGATTTCCGGCAAATTTTCCTCAAAGTACTTGGAGCAGAAACACCAGAATCCAGGCTTATTATGGAGACGTTCTTCATTTCCTTTGGATTTTGGTTCCTTTTGATGTTGCTCCAGCTGCTTTGGTTCATGAGTCATGTGTCCAAGTTTGTTCTTGTATTTTGACATTTGCACATTCTCTTTCCTCCACCTTTCTGCTCAGTTCGACTTCTTAGTCAGCTTTGATTGACTTTTCAAAACAGGGGCAAATTGGCCTTGGCTGGAATGTGTTGCTCCATCTACTCTGGGTGTTGTTCCACCTACTCTGGGCTGAAGTCAAATCTATTGTTGATGATTTTGTCCATTTGGTTTAATGATTTCAATGCATTTTTAATTGAATGTAGTTGTTTTTGCCTGAATTATTTTGATTGTAATTGAATTGAAATGAATTATTTCTTGAATCTAGTTATCAGTACGACTTCTTAGTCAGCTTTAATTGATTCTTCAAAAACAGGGGCAAATTGGCCTTCGCTCGAATGTGTTGCTCCATCTACTTTGGGTGTTGTTCCACCTACTCTGGGCTGAAGTTAAATCTATGGTTGATGATTTCGTCAATTTGGTTTAATGCGTTTTTAATTGAATGTTGTTTTTGCCTGAATTACTTTGATTGTAATTGAATTGAAATGAATTATTTCTTGAATCTAGTTATCAGTACGACTTCTTAGTCAGCTTTAATTGATTCTTCAAAACAGGGGCAAATTGGCCTTGGCTCGAATGTGTTGCTCCATCTACTCTGGGTGTTGTTCCACCTACTCTGGGCTGAAGTTAAATCTGTGGTTGATGATTTCGTCAATTTGGTTTAATGCATTTTTAATTGCATTCAGTTGATTTTGATTGAATTACTTTGATTGTGATTGAATTGAACTTAATCATTTCTTGAATCTAGTACTCGAAAAAAGCATGGTGCGAAGTGCTGGACCAATGCTCTGCAGTGGTCCAGCAAAAAAAAATTGCGACTGGCCACGTGTAGACCAGTGGCGCCATACCGCAGCAAAAAAACCACTGTCCCTCTTGAACAGCGGCTACCGCGACAGCCAGGCCGACTGCACAAGGAAACGCACGGCCCCGTTGCGGGGTCGAGCAATGTTTCAGGCCGCTGTGCAAAAAGAACAAACCGAAAAAGACTACAAAGTGCAGAGCCGGGTCAGAATCCACTGCAGCAGCCCAAAAGCAGCCCCCAGTCAGGGAAACAGAAGGAAAATCATAGGCAGCATCTCTTTGGCGAGGTCAAACTCCACGCAGACATTCTTGCAGTACCTCAATGGCTGTGATCAGCAAGCAGTTTACGGGCACAGCTCCGCTCGACGGCGAAGAGCTGCCCTGGCACGATGCCCCCGGATGAGGACGCAAGCCTCCTGAAACAGGTTGGCCTGAGCAAGGCCGGCGTCATCACCAGAGCGCAGCGCAGCCGTTCTTGCCACTTGCTGCAACACTCGGGCAGCCTCAGGGCTCCAAGTGCCAGTGGTCTCAGCCACCAGGGGCTGGAAGTGCACATGCTGAGCCGCAAAAAGCTCTGCTGTTTGGAGATGCTTCCTTTTCACCTCTGCATAGGCCGTAGCAGCAGCTGCCGCAACGTGTCCTGCCTCCGCCAAGGTGTCCAACCGCTGGAAAGCCGTGATGGCGATGTCAAATGCAGTTGGAGCCCCATTGAAAGCAGGAACGAAAACGTCAGCTGGCCGCCGCTGGCTACTGCGGTGGTCGTCCGGGTGTTGAGGGAGTAGCAACCCAGGTTTTTCTTTTTCAGGGCGCAAGCCCGCCCGCTCAGCCCAGGAGAAAATGAGGTCACGCACGGCGTGGTGACGCTGAGTCCGCTCACCTCCGGCAAGGCAGACAGCAGCGTGATGCGAGTGCGTGTCCAGCACGGCATCACATTTGGGACACCAAGTGTCCTCAGCTGCATCAGCCACTTGCAAACGGAAACGCAACTCGGCCACAAACAACGCCGACTCCATCTTCTTTTGCCCATGTGGGACGGCTGCCAAGAACGCCCGCCCACCCACGTCGCCTTCAGAGACCAGGCTGGCCCTTTCCACGGCCGAAGCAGTGGCTAGGTGGGCGTGCCAGCTTGCTTTGTCCAGCTGGCGGCTGAGCTCTTGCTGCCGCTTGCCCAAGCCAGTAGCAGCAGAAAGGTGTTGACTGGAATCCAAGCCGGCATTCAACAGCTGCACGGCAGAGAGCACGTGCGGGCTGGCAGTAAGATCGGCTGGGTAGGATGGGTCAAGGTCACAACATTGTTGAAGACAGCCACCCACAGAAGCCAGATATGCTGCTGGAGAATGCTGGCATGTGGAGCGGAGCCCCAAACCTGCCAAGGCCAAGCCCCGCGAAGCTTGAGCCCACTGCTGCGCAGGCAATGGATACCAGTGAAGGAGCTGAAGCACCGCTGCACCAGATTGTCAAACTGCACCAAGGCTGCTTGTTGACCACTGGGCGGGCAGCATCGCATGGTGTGCAGCAATCGCGCAAACCCGCCGCAGGCCCGAAGCAGGCGCAAGGCGACTTGGGCATCCGGCAGGGCACTGATGGCAGCCAACAATTTTTCCGCAGCTGCGACCCGTTGGGCGGCGTGGTGCTCCATGTAGGCAGTGTCACCAATGGCAGCCCCCAGAAACTCGAAGTCGCGAAGGACGCGGCATTGGCCATCCGAAGTGGTGAGCAACTCTTGGGACAGGTGCCCCTGCAAGCCACTGGGAGGAGTTCGGCCGACAAGGACCACCTCACTTTTGGCGAGGTTTAGAGCCAGCCCAAGTTCAGCTGCAACTGCCTGCACCCTGTTGAGAGCCAGGCTGACCGCACCAACGCTGCCAGCCAAAACACCATCGTCCAAGTAGAACAGGGACAAGTCCAGAGGGCTGCTGCGCAATTCTTCAGCTAGAGGCTGTAGCGCCGCAGCAAAAAGCAGCGGCCCCAGAGGGTCGCCCTGTTGCACGCCAGTGCTGGACCCCAAAGCAAAGTCACCAAACTGCAGCTTGCTTTCTGAACCATAACACCAAGTGACCCATCTGGCTAAAGCTGGAAAATGGTCTCGGGCTTGCTTGAGGACGACTTCTCTGCTCACTGTGTTGAAAGCATTTCGAAAATCCAGCTTTACCACGATGCGGTCAGTGGCTCCAGCATTCCGGCCCATCCAAGAGCGCAGAGTGTGGACTGCAGCTTCGGCCCCAGCTTTCACAGCGACCCCAGCTTGCGCTGGCCAGAAGTGGGCTCTGGCATCGGCCTGCACCAAATGCATGAGGCATTTGCCAGTAAGCCGGCGCAAAACTTCACCGATGGCGATCGGCCGGACCCCGCCACCAGGCTTGGGCAGCGCGACCAGGCTAGCCCCAGCCAGCAAAGGGGCAATGGCAGAACAAGCTTGGCCCTGCACCAGCAGGTTCACCACGGCCACAAGTTGGTCCATGAGCCCTTCATCCACACCAGGCCGCAATGCTTCCCGGATGTGCTGGACACGAAGGCCAGTGGGCCCAGGCGCCGTGGCTGCCGGGAAGGAGCGCAAAGCATTTGAAACCACAGAGGCTTCAACAGCAGGAGCGACTGGAATTTCATGGATGCTGGGCGGCGCGGGG
>VSDK01022988.1:34550-78973 GCA_009767595.1 Symbiodinium kawagutii
AACCTCCGAGCGGCGCAGCCAGCAGCGGGTCGCGGCCAGCTGCCAAAACACCCGAGAGGCGACCGGCGCGGTGGATCCAGGGGTGGAACCGGGGCTGAAACCAGGGGTGAAACCATGGTGAATCCCCAGGGGATGGATCTGATTCAGAGATTTTGAAGCCAAGGATTTTTTGAGAGCTAAATTGATTGGTGGTTGATTATGATTAGTCATGGATGATGGTTTAAGATGGTTTGCTGATGGCTGGCAGAAGGTATGCTTTTTCTGTCGGTTGACTACCGGTTAAACCAACCCGGGTGTGTCGGAAAACGCAGGCACCTCAAGTCATAATGCTTGCAACTTGGAATATGGCTTTGTTTCCTCGGTGTAGAACAAAGCGTCCATGTTTCATCTCACATGGCAGTGGAGATTCTTAACTGAGCGTTTCTCAAAACTGAGGTACCCCAACCATTTGTAGTAGTACACCAACCATTTTTGGGGGTACTGATAGTGAACCTTTGGTGGTGTGGTGGTGTTCTCACAGCTCCATCAGGTGCGCTTGCACGTGCGCGACCGCATGTTGCAATCGATGGAGCGGTTGTTGGAAGAGCAGCGCGGTGGCGGTTGTGGGTTGGTTGGGGCGGGCGGGTGCTTGGGGAGCTGGGCCACACTGAAAATGGACGGTTTAGTACTATAAATACTTGCTAAATTGGATGACTTGGGGGCTCCCCTTTATGGGAGAAAGCGCAAAATAACCCTTTATTACGGGTCAGCAAGGCCAGGAGCTACCAGGAGGTTCCTGACCAAATGTTAGTGGGGCAGGGTGGTTACCCTCTGGCAGCCCCTACCCTGGAAGCTAAAAATAACAACTGTTCATAGGTAAACCAACTATAAGTGTTGGATTTTCAATTTCCAGGTTTGGTTTCCAGAAGGTACCATGGAAATGGTTTGCAAATTGTGAGTTGGTGAACAGTGGTGTAGTTATTTGCAGGTAAACAAAAAGGCATTATACCAGAAACATTTGTTGATTTTTGATGGTTTGTTGTAGTATCCACTTGGATGGTTGACAGAATAGTTACCACTTGGTACTGAAGAGCAATCCTGCTTCCTAATGCTTGATGATGGCTATAATGACTATAAGGTAAGGAACCCCATAGTCAACAATATCAGGGATTATACCAGAGCTTCAGGGGCCACAACTGATGTACCCATGTGTGGCCCCAAGTTGTTTGTGATGTCATTTGCTCAAAATTCTCATTTGCTAGGGATGGTTAGGACAATTCACATGCAGACACAAGGTTGAAATACCATTGGTCATGACGCAAAGTTAGTAGAAATTCACATGCTAAAGATTGGTCTTGCATTGATGTCACAGCCCATTTCCCGTGTCATCTTCCACCTGACATGCTTAAGATGAAAATTCGTCGTGCCAGGTGGATCACTTTGATTCTACTATTGGCATCATGGCTTCTCTTGGGACGATCTCCATGGCCTCCACAGTTGTTGCAGGCTACTGATTCAGTGACCCACAAATTGGTTGCTGGTCCTTGTCGCTACTGGTATGAAGAATAACCAGGCTAGTTATGACCCAAACTGTCCAGCAACCATTCCTATTATTCTGGCTTATTATTGACCTGAAACTTGGGTCCCACTTTGGAACCCCGACCCAGAACCCCAGTTGCTCAATAGCCCACCGACCTGGTGCGCCGGACCTAGGTTGGACCGTGATGCTTTGGACCTGCTGCTCTTGAGGCAGGGCGGACAGAGATTTGCCCTGGTATTGGGCAAGGCACCAAAAGATCTAAGTGTCCCGTCCGAAGACATTATGAGTTGCTAGGCTGTGTATAACGGATACCAATGTATTTATTTACATTCATATACTTCCAAATTCTGTCTTTAAGTATGTCCATGCATTTTGCAGAGAGGAGCTTGTGAAACCCCGTCTCCCCGAAAATGTTTCAATTCAGGACATTTCCACATTGTGAAGCTTGTCTTTGCATGGTCAGCATACCGGAGCGAAACAGGGTACCACAGTAAGTCAATAGCACACATTTGGCGCAGTGGATTAGCAGATTTAAGCCCAAGATTGAACAGTTCCTAATCAATGCTTAACCACAGTGAGCCACATAAGCAACCATAACTAGCCATCCTGAACCGTAATGGTTCTATATGTGCAATGTAGAGGCAGGTATCAGACATAGATACATGCACTATCAGGTTTGCCACCGCCAACTGGGGAAAGCAAGTTCTGCCTTCATGACTTTGCTTTTCCTCGCACCATCAGCTTGTCTCTATCCATTGTCAGCAATCATTCACCATCCAATATTGTCCATCATTCATTCAGACTGTCTAATGTATCACCATCAGTAACTTATATTAACGGCGAACCGGCTTTTCACTATGGTTAACCATCAACACACTTAGACCAAGTTCTCAAACAACCAGCTATGCACTTAGGTGGTGGTTGAAAACCAATACCTGATCATGAATCTCAAATTAGCCAATATGAAGCAAGTAGTATCAGCCAGGAGTAACGATTGTCATTAAACATGATCAGGGCCACGATTCTTTTCATTGACCATTGTCGTCAATCATCACGCAATGGCCGATCAACACAAGATGACCAGTATCATTGCTATCATCGACCATCATCATAAATAATGTACTAGTCAAATGCCCTTGGATACCCCCTTATCGATTATAATAACGAACCATAAATGAACCATGAATTGATCATCAATGAACTACCAATGAACACTGCATTAACCATTAATGAAGCAACAATGGGCCCACATTCACCATGAAATCACTAGTTCAATCACTAGTTAAATCACTATCAATCACTATTGGTGCCTAGTTGAATCACCATAATCACCACGTACCATGGTGGTTCTTCCCCATTTCACCACCAATATCCATTCTTGTTGGGTGCTTCCCACCCTGGTGCTGCGGACGTGAGGTGGCACAACTGGTCACAATCCGTGCGTCGGCAGCGCCGCATGAAGGTGTGCGCTGGCAGGGGGTGCAACCACGGAGGGGATGAATCAATGAGATGATTGATTGTTCTTATTTGATGGTTAATGATGATTAGTGATTATTGATAAGTGGTGCTTGCAGTATTTGATGGTGAATTTTGATTGTCCATTTGTTTGATTGATGTTTATTTGATGTCATTGATGCTTAGTTGATGGTGAAATGATGGTTATTGACAAAAACAACATGGATATTAATCATGGTTCATCGATGTTTAATTGATGGTTTGATGATTGTCAATGGATGGTTAATGCTGGTTGATGATGGACTACTGGTGTATCCTGGTTGATGATATGTGGTCACGGTTTACTTCGATTTACCGAGAAAAAAACACATTTCATAATCGTGATAGTAGTGAATGACCGTTGACTAGAGCTGAACATCGTCAATAGGATGCATGGCCAAAATATGCCAAAATGAGGCAGGTAGGGGTGACGGCTGCTGGTGGTAAAACATTGTAAATGATGGGTAATTCATGGCTGAGAATATGAAAGGGACAATCAGTCATACCTCGGGGATGGAGTGCAGCAACCAGCAATCTTGAGGATGGAGCCAACAGTCTTGGGGATATAACCAGCCTGCCAACTTTGGGGAATCAATTGACAATCCATGTGGGTTGCAGCAGCAGCACCATCCATGAGAACGACAGCAAGAACAACGCGCCGATTGGGTCTCGGGGCCGCCCGTGATCACTGACGCAGCTTTTCCATTGTAATTTACAGTACGAAATGGGTCTGTGGCCTTCTCTGCTCAACATGATTTTTTGAAATGTTTGTTGATGGTTACATCGACGTCGTCATTGTTAAGATTGAAAATTGGATCATCCGAAGCCTGGAACGTGCTCCTCGCACCCCGTCAACTACTAGCCGGGGTGCTCCGTGATGGCTAAGGGGCGAAACTCAAAGCTCAGACTCACACTAAGAAACGGTACGTAAGCTGAAAAAACTATTCAAGAAGATATGGATATAGAGAGCAAAGAAACAGGGACACGATGAGTACACGCCCCTACTGATCGCCTACGGGGATACCATGTAAGGAGAACATGCACGAAGTACCATACACGTTGTTTAACCACACTCACAACCAGCATATACATAGTGTGTAGTTCCTATCAAGATATACTACTGTATTAAAACTAACCACGACCAAAACTACAAACCCTATAATCACAATCAGGCAAGAACATCATATCTGGCAACAGCATTGGTAGACAACCCCAAGACCCATCTCCGACGAAGCATCAATGTGATGCGCTGGTGCCCATGGCCCATGAACCTTTACATGCCCCACCCCACCCCACCCAACCCCAACATGGCATCTAACCATCGACCTATACCCAACCCTTGCCGTATGTACCAATCCATCGACCAAGAGCCACCTAACGACGTAGCGCTCACGAAATGCCGCGCCCACCAGCAAAAACCACCTATCACCTCGAAGAAGCCCCTGTGATTCCCGCACACCTGCCCGCGTCCCCACAGCCAATCGGAAGGAAGAACAACAAGCACAGTTTCAACAAGAACAAGAACAACAACAACAACAACAACAACAACAACAACAACAACAACAACAAGAACAAGAACAAGAACAAGAACAAGAACAAGAACAAGAACAAGAACAAGAACAAGAGCAACAACAACCAATGCAACAAGCACTGCATCCAGAATGGCAACAAAGCAGGCTTTGTGGATCAGGCTGCAGCTGGTTTTCGCTATGATCAACCAAGGATGCTCACTGGATCACTCGCGACCACCGTGTGTTGAGAAGTCATCACCAACAGGGCTGTTGGAGTCAAGGGATGCATCAACATTGCTGGCTGATTGATGGTTGAGTTCTGGTCAATGGTTTGATAATGATGCAATGAACATGCTGGCAAATGCTTGTGACATGTTGTGAAATTCTTCGAAGGGCGGGAGTTTCGAAAATCTGGCTATCAGCGGAAATGACTTGTCAATCTTGTCACATTGAGACCTTGCAGCCGCCATCCAGCCCATCCATGTCCGCCGGCCGCGTTCCCTGCTGGTCACCATGAGCTGCAGGAAAATGGCTACAAGGCCTCCAGTCGCTTTGCAGAGGATCACTTGGTGCAATGGCTACTTGGCCGCACGCCGAACCAGCATCAGCTACTGATAGCAAATGATCATGGAAAAACATGTGATCCAAACCTATGCATCTTGCAGAACCGGACCTCGAAGTGCTGTCATGTTTGGTCGCTGACAGTTGGCGGCTCATGACAGCTCCAACGGACTGCCAATCATGAGTACCGATCAATATACAGGTAGATCATGTTCGAAGATGAGTTGCTGATGATGGGTGATGGTTGGCCAATATTCGATCGGTAAACGTGCTTCATACTGGTTTGGTGGTTAATGATAGTTTTCGTTGATAGTTGGTACTATTAAATATCATTGATATATACATACATTCCTAACAAATAACTAAGTATCATGAATGATCAAATATAGAAATTTGGCTGATGCTTCTTCAATGGTCCCTTTGCTTGGTTGGCTAATTTGCTTGTTTGATGGATTTGTTCGTTAGTCCTATCATGTCGTATCTATAAGTACATATATTTATGTAGTCAGTACATAGCTAATATCTTTCTTTCAAGTATCTCCTTATACGCATGTCCATTGTTCTATGATACTATGCCTTCTCTCTTGGACCATAGATTAACATTTTAACTCTGCTCATTTCTTTGCAAAGCCATTAGCTTGTTGCTTGGGGCTTGACAACTTACACGCCCTGATATGATTAGCATCATGATGACCAATTCTTGATACTGAATCATTGGTTTGATTACTACGTAGTAGCATGATCGTGGGAGAGAACGATAATACCAATTCACAATCACAAGCACCATCGCCATGATTCAACAATCATCACCGACGTAATTTGTTCACAATCAAAGCATAGGCAACCAGCATAGCAACCAGTTGTTGATGGTCGCTGGCACCCCCTTCGCAGTTCCGTTTGTTCCGTTTGCAAGGTGCACTTGGACCTTCTTCACGTGGGCAGCAGAGGTGTGGCTGGAAGGTGGTAGTTGATCTAACAGAGCCTGGGAAGGCACCACCCCCTGGTGAACCATCTATGCTGGCGGGTTATTGCAGCAGGTGAAGGGTGGTTTCTCATTCATCAGCCGGCAGTTTGTTTTTTTCCGAGGGAAGTGTGAACTTCGCCGTTTTGTTGGAAGAAAAAAACATGTTTCTGACAATAAAAGATGAAATTGGATGATTTGATGCACAAATGGCTGTGGGTCAAAACCCTGTACCCCTGGTTCCCCTATCATTAACCATTAGTTTCCCTATTATAAAATGGTTGGTTATTACCATCATTATTGGTTGGTTAATATTGACCCATAGCCAAATGGTGCATATTTCATTGCGGACAAAAGGAGTTCTGGGGTCGTCCATGTGGTACAGGTGCTTCTCTGCTCCCGCTCCCAGATGATACATTTCCACTGCTTGTTGCAGAGTACATACCATGATTATATGGCTATGGGTCAATATTAATCAACCAAATAATGGAGGATTTCCACCAACAACAATAGGGAAAACAATTGTTAACAGGGGGGAACCAGGGGTACGGGGTTTTGACCCACAGCCATATTGATATCCCCATGCACGACCAACTTGCTGTTTTGCTTGATTCTTATTGCGCTCTATTGTTTCACGTCTATAGTTCTGTTGCCTTGGCTATGGGTCAAAATCCTGTACCCCTGGTTCCCAATCATTATCCACTGTTTTCCCTATGAAATTGTTGGTGATTGTCCCCCGTTACTTGGTTGGTTAATCTTGTCCCATTGCAATTTAGACAACAGGTAAAACCAATGGAAACGGAGATGATGACCAAGCAGCTATGATTGGGAGCCGATGTCAAGTAAAATGGCGAGTTGTTTGTGGGTCATTGGTTTCGGGAAAGCCGCTAGATCTCACAAACGGGGAACCCCAAAAATGGGTGGTTTATTTCTATAGATGGTGGATATTGGATGGTTTGGGGGTACCCTATTTTGAAAAACCACCATATGTTTCACTTGTCGAAAGACAGAGCAGATAGCTGGCATAAGATGTGTTTGATTGACATATGATAAAGCAGAATTATCCATCATACTCTGATTCCATCGCATTGAAGTGGGAAAAAGCAGATCCCTTAGACTACTTGAGCAGTATAGCTATCCTTACCTGATCGATTTCAACAGTTCATCAACCATCAATCCATAGATGTAAACGAGTATATCAGAACTAGCAGGTGCAGCAGCTGGCAAACCTCAACCTCTTTGCCATCCAACCATGAGCAAACTGCAGTCAGCATGTCCACTCATTATTTTGATCAGAATACGCCTTGGCTGATCCTGGTTCACACGGATTCAAGCCAGATGCAGAAAACCCATTGCTGAACGGAGCGAGCCAGGAAGCCAGAGAGCAACTCTCCCTACCAAACGGGGAGTGATTTGGAACCTCGGTGGTTTCTCAAGTCATAGGGGTGCCCCGAAATCATACACAACTAGTGAATCATAGTGACAAACCACATTTTTTCGAAAACAAATTGTCCTCATTTCTAATCAACAAACCATTTTGTAATAATCATTTGATGATAAACAAACCAACCCTAACTTGGGGGTTCCCGGGTCCTGGCTTCACCCAGTGGCCCCTGACACCACGGGTGACCCAACTGGCAGCCGGCCCGGCACGGCAGAGTCGCCATGACCGCGTCTCTGAGCACTTGGACCGTCAGGTCCTGGTCCACCAGGGATTGGTGTCCGCGAAGGTTGGCTGAGCTTGGTTAAGGTTGGTTAAGGTTGGCAACTGGTAACGTTTTAAGGTTGGTTAAGCTCGGTGGTTGGATGTGGTTAGTGATGGTTAATGATGGTTGAGGTGTGTTAATGCTGGTTCAGGTTGGTTATTTGTTAAGGCTCGTTCAGCTTGGTGGTTAGTCAAGGTTGTTTCATGAAAGAATTGTTGGTTGCTTAGGTTAAGCAGTGACTGAAACCCTGAATTGGCTCAGGCTGTTTTGGCAAGGTTGGTTGATAATTGTCAACAGATATTTGTACCACAACATATAGGAGTGGAATATAACAAGTGGTCATAATTTCCTGCATAAACGAGCTCGCAATGCTATGGTCAAGCGTGGATATATACCACGATCAGCCACCAACAACAGCTGGTATGCAAAATTCCAACATTGTGTTTGACATCTACACATGTGTTTTGTACCGTACTAGTGAGGCCATGAATTCTAGCTTTCACTGTTGATCTACCATTTCAAGTATCACGTTGGCTCATGAGTCATGTAATCTCTACATCAGTACTTTACCACAGTTAGATTTGTGATCGCTGTCATGAGTGTTAAACTGCAACCGTAACACACAACTGTAAACCAGCATGCTGCCATGCTTTTTGATGGACTGTGACAAGCAAGCGCTACTTATTATCCATATGAGCCATTCTTGCCATTATCCCAGCGATCCCATTATTGTCCTACCCATTAATTCTGTGGTCGTCCCATTAGTGGTGTCACTATTCTTGCACCCACCAGTTATTGCTAACTTTACTTAGGCTAATTACTGGTTATACTTTTAGTTGTACCATGTTACGCCATTTTCATTGTGTATGTTTGCACCATGAAGCAACAAACTCTGCCTTTGTGCTTGTTGGCATTCCATCACGGTGCCATTGTTGAACAGATCATTGGTGTAAGATCAATGTGAGCTGTACCAACTAGTTTGAACATAAATGACATAATTGAAGACTATATCAACTATAATGAACTCCCAATCGCTTGCACAACAGTTACACCATTAGTGAAACCATTTGTCGCATCATTAGTTACACAACCGTTATTCCAGAATTACTAGTAGTGTGCCATGAACGAATTCCATCATTAGTATTGTATATTAGATATCATTATCAGCATGGGATACAGATAGCATCCACCATATATTCGTACCATTTCCCATATGGCGCTTTCTCCAAATCGGCGTACCCCTAAATCATCCACTATTAAGCATTATCAGTGATAAACCAACCATTTTGGGGTGCTCTATGGCTTGAGAACCACCATATGACCACCAGTCGTGTTATCTCCTTCTTCTTGGTCAAACACAGCAGGTCTCAGGTGCTCGTGTGGTCCAAAGTCAAATGACTCAGGGCTGGCGAAAGGCGTGGATCCCCAGGGCCCCAGGGGTTGTCAAACTGGGTGAATGGTTGATGGTTGCCATTGGTGACATATGTAATTGATTGATGGTTGATGGTTAGTGACTAAGGATGATTATACAATGATTGATGATTGATAGTGATGATAAATCGTGTTGATGAGTGATGATCGTTGGTGATTGGAAACTATGGTTGACATTTGTTCATGATGGTTTGCAACTAAGGATAAGCATGCATTTTCAATCATCAACCCATAGTCAACAACCATAGTTTCCAATCATAGTTTCTTACGTATGGTTAGAATAGAAACCATGATTGAAAACTATGGTCATTCGAACTATGTTTAGAAACTATGGTCTATTCTCGTTGGTCCTCAACTAGTTAGAATGGTTAGTTTAACGACAACAGTTAGAATGGTCTATTCTCGTTGGTCCTTAACAATTCCTTAATAGTCAGTTTCCCAGGACCAACGGGAATAGAAATCATCGACAACGAGTCGGATGTCTAGCAGCACCAGCTCCCCGGGTGCTCGGGGAACTGTGGAAGGTGCCATGTCTGGACTGGTTGCATTATGGGGTGAACTGATCCATATCAACTGGTTGGTGCTTTGATTGATTTTTTTTGGTCTTCCCAATTGTATTATTACGTAATGGTTGATTGGTTGACTTGCGCACATTTTTCATAGGGTGAAAGTGAAACCACCAACCAATCAAGTGAAAAGAAAGAAATAGCGGTGGCAAACTTTGAATGTAATAGGATACCACTGCCTACCTTTGCATGTAGAAATAATAAGTCAACCGACAGGTAGGATACCAATATCACCCTTGGCCAGGTCAGAAGAAATATCCACAGAATGCGTACACCAGCAACCAGGTGCAATTAGCAGCAAAGACATCTTTGGACCAGGGGGTGTATGAACCATCGCGTGTTCAACTGTTTGTGAATTTGCTAATGACCAATGTGTTAGTTGAAAGCGGCGTATCAATCACCATCAACTATCAACCAACATATCAATCAATCAGTAAATCGGTATCACTACCAAGCAATGGGTGCCAGATTTGGTGGTTTCTCAAATTAGGGACTCCCCAAAATAGCTGGTTTATGACTAATAATGGCTGATATTGGATGATATGTGGGTACCCATTGTAGCCATTATTAGTCATTATCAGTCATAAACCATTGTATGTCTCATTATAGTAGATGATATATAATGGGCTCACATATGTCTCATTATATGTCTCATTATTAATTATAAACCATTATAGTGTATCATTATCATGTGGCTAACAATGGGTACCCTATTTTGAGAACTACCATGTGTAGGTCGCTCCTTCCACGGGTTCATTGGTGGGACGCCCAGGCAGTGTTGGCCCTCAGCCGGGAACAGCAGCAGAGCGCGCAATGTCAGCTTCGGCACGCGCTCTGCGGTTGGTGCGGAGCCCGGCTGGGGCCAAGCAGCTGGGGATGGTGGGGATCCATGAGGATCCGTATGGGTGTTTCTCAAGCCATAGGGGACCCCCAAAATGGCTAGTTTATTACTACTATAAATGATTCATAAAGGATGATTGAGGGGGTACCCCTATGGCTTGAGAACCCACCATATGGATCCATAGATTTTGTGTTACCATGAGACCTGTGGTGTTGGATGATTTTTTGGTGCTGAGCACCTTTTGTTGATGCGATTTGCACTAGTGAAATAGTCCAATATGGCCAGGTGATACTGTGGAAATGTTACGTCAAAGTTGTTGTCATTCTGAAAGCATGAGCAATGGCAGCATGCCATACGGTGAAAGCAAAAGTCATGGCCTCTAAAGTTGTTGTGTTGGTAGATCATGGGAAACACTCCATTTGCTGCCAACGTGACGTCCAATGCGTCACTGTCTAGCTGACAATCCTAGTGAATTTCACCTCGCAAACTCCCTGCGAGGTCATGTAGAACTGATTGGAAGAAGCACTGCCAGAGGCCGGGATTTGGGTCCGAGTTTCTGATGTTCGCCCCCGAACGTATGGCATCAGTTGGAAGATTTTGAAGATATGGGTGTTTCTCAAGCCATAGGGGTACCTCTAAAATGGTGGGTTTACTTCTATGAAATACTAAACATGATTGATATTAAGGATGATTCATGGGTACTGGGCATGCCGCCTATTTCGTGAAACCACCATATTTGATGAGGTCATTTTCGCATTTGAAGAGCACCGTCACTGACAAACGGTCGGGTCTTAACCTGGGTATAAGGATTGATATCCGCTTGCTTCAGGGGAGCTTGAGCCGGAACTATCCGAACTGTCCAAGCTCTTCCGCAAGGAGCATGCTGAAATGAATGTTTTCTTTAGGGATGTTTTTTTGGTGCAGATCATACTCCCACAGGATCCTTGTTCCTGCTCCCGCTGACAACGTTGAGATAGTGACATGTGTAGTTGTCGGTTTGAAGCACCATTCTAATCCATTATACCAAACGACATCGATGGCAACCAAAAAACTAATATAATGACTACCATTGTCCAATATCCGAGACTGCCCTTGGATCACAACAAACCACCCATTTTGGAGGGTTCCCAATGGCTTCAGAACCCACATGTTGATGCCATCGGACACCCCCGACACAGCTCAGCAGCTTCCACTGCACGGCTCCCAGGCGGCTGTGCACCTTGCTGTGCCGCGCAAGATGTGCGCGGGATCTGCGGCGATGGATGTGGCGATGGCAGGCGGTGCTTCTGCAGGAGCTGCTGGGGGTCTAGGATTGATGGGTGGGTCAAGGTTGGTGAACTGGTTGATGTTTACAAGTGGGTTGATTAGTGGTTCATACTAGGGTATGATTCATGTTTCACCATTCAGCATGTTACACTCCAGTGGTGCTTATGAGTGAGTTGATTAGTGGTTAATACTAGGGTATGATTCATGTTTAGCCATATTCATCAATACTCATCAGTAGCATTAGGTATATCAATCAGGCTTAGTTCTGAAAATGTGTATATTTGGTTGCCAGGTCAACCCCTGCCATAGATTGGTGATTGGCAGTTCATGATCTGGATTCAGCCCTGGACACTGAGGATGAAACATGGATCTGAATGGTCAGTGGCTCCAAAAAAACAAGTGACCCCATGTGTTCCCCTGAAAGGGATGCTGAGAATGGACCAGGCTCATTTGCTAGTCATCATATTGATGACCAGTGATCCACCAAAGGTGATTTCCCCTGAAATAGATAGTTGATACGCCTTTGTGGCTTGGTGGTGGTCGCCAACCGTGTGCTGAAAATACCACTATCACTACCAAGAGACTCGCTGCCAACACAAAGGTTAATTGTGGTCAATAAGTGGGTGATTAAAATCAACAATGATGAGACAACCATGGTTGATGCCGGTTAATTAATAGTAGCGCCGGATTGAACGTGTGGCGAATGGGGGTAACGGTTGCGCTTAATACATGTCACTGTGCTAGCAGCCACACTCATGAGTGGTGTTATGGGCCATCTCAAAAAGTTGCATCTCAATGTTTAGGAATTAAGTTTAGCGCTTTGGTCCATGCAATTATGGCGGATGCAGACTTTAAATCATTGTACTTTCAGGGTTCTGGTCGATCCCAGTGTGGTTGAATGGCCGTTTCGCCTTCATCTTCGAGCTTTAATCCCAGCAGGTTGGAAGGTTTGCCTTGCGTGGACATCAGGAGAAGTCAGCAAATCGAGTAGAACGATCTCGGACGTACTCTGACCTTGCTGGAGGGATGGCGAAAGCAGGATGCAAGTATTGGTATTGGTTGGTTGTGCAAGTGTGGGTTGGTCGGTTCATTGGTTGATCGGTTGGTTGGTAGCTTGGTTGCCGAGTCAGGCTTAGTCAATAGCAGAAATGACATTGCTAGAGCAAGCCTGAGTAGTTGATTGGTTGGCCAGATCATCAGCAGCACCATTCTAATTTGGGCTGATGAAAGGAACGAGCAATGGTACTTGCTGGTTAGAGCCGAAAATGCATGGTGCGGATGTGTATCAATGTGAGATTCTCAAACCCCACACTGCAATGGGTGGCGAATACATGCGAATACCAAACATCACCAAATTGCGTATGTCGATGAATGGCGGTATTCGAAAAATGGTGGTTTCTGGTCCGTGATCTTTTACCATATCATCGCTTTTCATTCATCACACCCTCTCATGAAAGCAACCACCCACCGACAAGCTTGGGAATAGCAAGCAACATCATAGTTTGGAATGCAAAGGGGTCATTTCGATAGAGAATCATTCACCAGTATCAGCAAACCATTAGCAATAAAAGTAGCAATAATAGTAATAACAATAATAGTAATAACTTGCAATAATCATACACATAATGATGTTAATATATATGTATTATATATATATATATATACATGTCTATATATATGTATATATAGTTGATGAATCAATGATTCGCGATTCGCCATCACCCAGCCAGTAGCATGGTTGGAAGCGACACCAGCTCTTTTTGATTGCCTGCGAGGCACGCTGAGACGTTTATTTGCCAGCTGCGGTCCTTGTGGCTCTTGCAGCAGGCGGGGGGCGATGTCAACTGCTTCAAAGAACCTGTTGGGCTTTCTTGACTGATATGGCTATGAATGATAGGGGATCACATTCCAATGTTGGGGTAACTGATTGTTCATTTCTTGAGTGTTCAACTGTCTTGATTGATATGGCTATGGGTCAAGCAGAACTATTTATGGCTATGGGTCAATATTAACCAACCAATAATGGGGATTATGACCAACAATAATAAGGGAAACAATGGTTAATGGTAGGGGAACCAGGGGTACGGGGTTTTGACCCACTACCATGTTGCATGATATTGCCATAGGGCGTTAAGTAGGCGAGTCATTTTAAAAAACCATGACTCAACGAAAATGATCCCCCCACTCGGCTCATGTGCCACAATGATCCATATTATGACATGGGTCATTCCAGGTATGGCTCAGAATGATAAATAAGCTGACTGACCACTAAACGCGATGATGTTTGTGGTCCCAACTCGTTGCCAAATACCTGGGGCCGGGGGAGTTACGACGTGTAGAGAGCCGCTGCTGTTGTTCACCCAGCGTCGCGCTGGTGGATTCTTGGAAACCGCGGGGGCATAAGAAGAGTTCTATAGATAAAAGTTGTTTGATATACGGGGTTTTCTCAAGCCATGGTGGGACCCCAAGGATGGTGGCATCCCAAAGTTATGAATGGTGTATTGATATACTATTTTATATGATTATCGAACAGTGATTAACGCAAAGGATGATAACTGGGGGTACCCTATGATTTGAGAAACCGCCATATCGTTGGGTGAGTCAACCAGCAACAATTCCTTCTTTACAGTCCATTGTATTGGAACTGACTCTGCCTCTGGAGATCATGAGTTCTCCTTGCCAAAGGAAAAATCATTGGTGGCTGCGTTGATTGTTGGATGTTGGGAAGCAAGAGCAAGCTGCTGGGTGGATCGATGGTTTCATCAACATGGGTTACTTCAAACCTTTTGGATGCTAGATCACCTGCTATCTATAATAATCATAGATAGTTTTGCCAAATAAGCAGTATGGAAAATCACAAGCTACCATAGGATATCTATGGTTTCAATCTGCTTATCTTAGATTCGTACTAATAAATCACCATCAATTTAACCATAGATAGAAGGTGATTTACCATCAAATATAGGTGGTTAGGTAATATGAATCTTCCATTCTGATTCTATTACGTGCTGTTTTTCCCGCTAGAATTCATATTTGCACAATACATTGATAACTTTGGCAAGCTTACAGTTCACAAAGCATTCCATAGTGTGGGTGACCCTGCTTTTTCCTGTTGGTCTACTGGTAAATTACGCAGTTCAGCAAAACCCAGATTGACTTTATCATGATTTTCACGATTCATCACCATTGTTTCTTATCTATACCACTTCTTAACCAAGCAAAGGCTACCAGTGGTATGTTTTCTGATCGCCACGCTATTTGTTTTGACCCATCCACCATGGCTCAACTAGCAGCCACAATGCATGACCCTGGGATGCAAGAGCATTTCTTTTGGGGAAGGCCTTGCAGACCTTCCAAACAGCAATCCTTCCATGAATGCTCTCGGAAAATCAAGATAGAAGTGATAAGAGGGTACAATATCAAACATGGCCCTTCTTTGTTCATTCTTGCTATCTTGATTTGGCTATTCTTTTTCTACCAATGATACCAACCATGAGTGAAGCAAAACACATTTAGCAAAAGGAAGGGTCATGTTTGGATGTGACTTCGGAAGGACGCGGTCAGGCCATTGGTCTTACTTTTTTGCATGTGCAAGATTCTTTACCGTAACACTGGGGCTAGTGAAATCACTTCCAAATGCTTGTGATTGACTAGCTTCCTGAAGTCAGGGTATTTTGAAAAAATGTCCATGTCCATGTGGCAGCTTGAGTGACTGTGACCCATGGACTCATGGTGTCTCCTTCTGGGTGACTAAATCATAGCACTTCGCCTCCCGCCACATGACCTGCTCCCAGACCTTCAGCAGCTGGCAGCATGCTCGTGGGGGAGCCATCGGGTGCTGGGTGCTTTGAACAACTACCAAGTGGTCCAGGTTTTAGGGATTGATTAATGTTGGTTTCTGAGACTCGTATCTACCTGTTGGTTTCATGCCTATTTTCATTACTTTAGGGGGGGTTACACTAATCAGAAACCAACATTAAGGAGGTAGCCATTTATCACACTACGCAAAAAATTGAAAAAGTCATGTGTTGTGAGCTCCTGGAAGCTTTCATGATCACAACTGGATACAACTGATTCTTATGGATATATAGTTGAATATAGGTATGCAAAGGGCATAGCGAGACATCGTCACTACACATTGCATAGCTACTGAATGAAATCCCACAATAACATACAAGACAATGCACCCAAGCCTTTCAGATTCCTCTCACCACTTAGTTGGCTTGAGGAAGCACACAAACCAACAGGCGCATAGTGGCGCACAATCAGATTACATGGATTTGGTTAAGATTTGAATCTGTCCAGTTTTGTTCTTTCAGAAGACCCTAGCCGAGATGAATTAGTTCTGTTGATCATCACGGTAGTTATTGATACACTGATGATGCATCAACATATGGCTGCGGATCAATACAATGGCGGTTCCCACCTCACAAATGACCAGTCCAACTGTTGGGATGGGTTTACTACTGCCCCTTTTTCGGGCTGGTTGATATTGACCAAACAACGCGCACAATATGACCACCTGCAGTGCAATTGTTTGATTAATGGTATCAGGTGTTGAGACATGTTTGAAGTCGCCGCCTCATCGCACAGATGGTCGAATACTAGTTTATGGTCAATTGATGGTCAATGATTACAATCTCTTCTAATTATGGCCAAATGATGGTTAATATTTGATTAGTGATGGGCAGTGATGGCTACTGCTGCCATTTGCTGCCAACTATTTTTCTGACGAGCCATCACAGATCTGGCCATACTAACGTGTGTGATGCTTAATGCTGCCGAAATGTTTCTAACGAACATGGCTAATTATCATTAACTATCATCAACTACTTGCCAACAAACTGGCCGTTAATTATCATGTGGTTATCATTGACAGTTGATTTCATGATAGTTAATGGCCACCATTCATATCTGTTAATCAACTATCGTATGTGTCAATCAGCCACTCATCAACTATCATTGACTATCATTAGTCATATCTGGCCACTATAGTGAATCATCAACTGATAGTTGATGATAGTGAATGGCCACTATTAATGGCCACTATTCATATTCCTCTTAATTAATCTTAATGATATACTATAATGATACTTAATGATAGTTACTGGCCACTACTTAATCTTAATGATACCTAATGAGTGGTTGAAAATGACCATTTCCTTCATCAAAGTCGAGGCGCCTACGAAGAGCTCTTCCGCATCCTCTCAGACACGCAGGCGCGGCATGAGCCAAGCGTTAGTATAGGTATCCCTGGTTAGAAATGCCAGTTGTTCAATGTGCATCCTAATCATCAATGTTGCCGGTATCCCTGGTCATCCTGGCTACCCTGTTTTTTCCCGCAAGAAATGGTGCTTTCTCAAGCCGCAGGGGTACCCCTAAATCATCCAATGTTGGTCATTTTCATTGATAAACCCACCTTTTCCTTGGGGGCACCCCTATTCTGAGAAACCACCCTTTTTTATGCCCTGCAAGATCAATGTTCAACCACAATTCTCCATTAATCATCCGATATTAAGCAGCTTCTTGGGCCTCGTGGACCACTATGAAACACCTTGCACAGCATGAACCTCCTTCATCAAGCGTCAGCCATCCCCATGATTTGGCGCTGGATGAATCAACAAACCAGGATCATGAACCTCCATAAACCAGTGTGAAACATTGCCCTCCACGGTCCAGCATCATTTCCAACCATTGGTTACCAGTATTCAGTAATGGCCATGAGTATACTAATCATGGTTTACCATCAGTTTTGACAAAGGGTGGTTAGCCATTGGTTGTTACTAACCACTGGTGCCATTTAGCCAGGATGAACTGGATAAACTGGCATACTTAACCATCCTCAACCTGCATCAATCCACAATCACCCCAAATAATGAATTTTCATTGATTCTCCATTAGACCATGTTGTGATCCCCATAGTGATCCCCATAGTACACTCCGGCAAACTACTTTGGAAGTATAACATCCGCTGTTTGAAATGCTTTTACCATATAAAAATCATGATTTTTAGCTCCCAGGTTTGTTTACCGGAGGGTAAATGTTGCTAAATCAACCTTAGCCCATTGATAATCCTAGAGTCTATTTCCCTAAACTCAACCATCCACAGTTAGCCACAATCATCATCATTGATCCAGACTTATAGAATTAGTAATCCATAGTCATCCCATAATAGTACTCCAAATCAATTAATCATCTCATAGTAATCCCCAAAGTAATCCCCCCCTTTTCTCAACCTTACATGTATGAATATTAACCCATCCATCATCCTAAAGATATCAACCCTTTTCTCAACCTTCCATAGTTATCCCATAGTAATCCCCATAGTTTCCCATAGATATCAACATATCAACCCATCCTCCACCATCAATCCATAGTCATCCATCGTAAATCATAATTAATCATCATAATCCAAAGTAATCCATATAATTATCCCATAGTTTTCCCATAGAGCTCAACCCTTAGTTATTAACCATTGTCACTAACTAATAGTTAAGCAACCCATAATGTTCATCCATAATTATTATTATTATGGTCATAGGTATTCATCATCAATAACCCTAAGATCAACCACAGGTTGGTTTCTACTATTACTTATCAATAATAACCCTATGAATTATAATAGCTATCGATAACAACCACAAGAACCAACCCTCAACCTGAATGATGGATAGTTATTAACTGTAATCCCCATAGAAATCCCATAGTTCTCCTATAGATATGGTGGTTGCTCAAATAGGGAGCCCCAAAATGGCTGGTTTATTACTATAAATGGTGAATCAACTGGATGATTTGGAGGGTTCCCCTATTCTGAGAAACCCCCATGCCCTACCCTTCCAGTTACCTCGAAATCGTAGGTAACCAGCTGGAGTTTCTACCAGGCTGTTTTTTAGGGTTGGTTACCTACTATAGCTCGGTAACTGGAAGGGTAGGGCTTAGCTATTGATATGGTAAGAACTGTTATTATCAACCACTCCATGATCATATTCCAGAATGATAATCCATAATCCATAGTCATCCCCATAGTTATCCCATAGATATGGCAGTGGGTCAAAACCCTTAGTCCCCCCGGTTCCCCTATAATTAACCAGGCTGTTTCCATTCTTGTTGTTGGTTATTATCCCCTATGATTGGTAGGTTAATATTGACCCATAGCCTTATAGTTGGCATATCCCCTCTAGTTGCTAGTTGTTATACCCTATCATTGACTATCAACCAGCTAGGCTTCACCATTGGTTAACTGCTTGACCGGCCATATCTCAACAATCCAAAGTCATCTATCGTTAGTCATCATAATTAATGATCCTAATGAATCATCATAATCCATAGTAATCCATATAGTCATCCCATAGTTATCCCATAGATATGGCCATAGATAGTTGGTATATCCCCTCTAGTTGCTAGTTGTTATCCCTCATCATTAACCATTTGCCAGCTAGTTAACCATGCGTTATCATTTATATGGGTGTTTCTCAAAATAGGGGTACCCCCAAAATGGCTGGTTTACTACTACTAAATGACTATCAATGGATGATTTTGGGGGCACCCCTATTTTGAGAAACCACCATATCTCAACACCCATAAGAACCACCCCCCGTTGCTTCATTGGTGTCTCCAGGCAGACCTGGCGCGTGCAGCAGAGGCCACGGCACTGGCGGAGACGGCGGCAGTGGCAGCGCAGCAAAGGTGCCACCGGCGCGGGCGCCGGGGGGTGGAGACCCAGGGGTGGATGAATCCATGGATTGAGATGGTTCATGGAGGGTTAAGATGGTTGGTTAATTTAGATGGTTAATTTAGTTGATTAATTTAGATGATCTATGGATGGCTAGTGGTTGGTTGATGCTTGGCTAATTTTGATGGGTTTAAGGGTTGTGGTTGTTGATTACGAAGGTTGAACGGTTGGTTGATGGTTGGTTCATCGATGGTTTGATGGTTGAAAATGATGGTTGAGTCATGGTGAACGGGTGGTTGATCATGACGCTTAGTTTATAGTAAATTCCCGGGCAATTATTCAGTCATGATTATCAATGTTTATCTATCAGCTACCATTTGCTAGCCATTATCTACCATTTTATCAACCGTTTGACGGCCGTGAATCTGCCATTTTTATCTAGCACATGTTCTTTGTGAAACCACCATACCATCTACCACCATTAGCAACCATCAATAATCTACCCTTTTTTCATCAATCAACCATCAATCTACCAATATTGTGCATCAATCTACCAATATTGTGGCTTCCCTATTTTGATAAACCACCATTAACAACTGGTTAACCATATCAACCGTGAGTAATATATCTAACCACCATTAACAACTAACCATGCAAGCCATTAATAACCATATCAACCATTGTCAATCACCAACCATTGTTAATGATCATATCAACCAGTGTGAATAACTATACCAACCATTGTTGATGACCATGTGAACCATTGTTAAGCACCACATCAACCATTCTTAATGACCATAGCAACCATTGTTATAATACCTATGCTTAACTACATATCCAACCATCATCAGCCATTGCCATCAACCAGGACTCAGCCACTCTCCCGGCCAGGACTCAGCGTGGCGTCACGGTGCGGGTGCTCCCGAGGTGCGGTCTGGGATAGAAAGGAACAACTTGCAACCATCGGTTGGTTGAGGTTGGTGGGTTGGTTGGGGTTTATTGAGTTTGGGGAAGGGTGGTTAAGGTTGCTTAGAATTGATTATTTTGTATCTGGTGGATTAATTAATTGGTAGATTAGTTAGTTGATTAGTGTATTCATTCATTGGTTTGTTGTTTGATTGGTATCCGCTTGGCGCAATCGTTGGAACACCTACACTGCCCTGAAGTTGAACATTGCTGGCTGGGAGTTGCGGCTGGAGCCAGGGGTCTCCAACGGTATCCATGTAGCCCTTTAATAAGGGGGAACAGTGCCAGGAGCTACCAGGAGGGGTGTATCCAAATGGTAGATGGGCGATGTTGAAATTCACCAAGTTGCTTGCTTGCAGTTGTCGATGCATGAGCAGCTTCCAACAACGAAAAAACCTCGTCTCGCGCGAATGTGGAATGAGCAGGAGCACAATTCACCTTGCCGGGAATGGTTTGGGGCGAGGGGACGAGGACCGTAGAGAATTCGATTCACTAGATGGTTGGTAAACAATTCTCATCATGGGTCACGTCGTTTCACCCTGTGATTATTGGGTGGCTGATGTGTGGTACTTTTTGCTGCAGTAGACATGTAGCCGTTATGCACCCCTCAGGCCCACCTTGGTTACATGTAAGTGACACTGGGTTCTGAGAACCCAAAAAAGAAAGAAGATAGTAAAGGCCCCTTTTCACGATGAGAAACCCAGGATTTTGGTAGAACTCCGTGGTTGGAACAACAACCGAGGCTGGTACATGGTAGATAGATCCATATTTAAATGGCTCAAAACTTGATCTCGCTGCCAATGAACTGCCACTAGTTTTGCCATAGATGGTGACTTGCCATCAAATTTGGTGGGTTTGTTACCAACAGGATGTCCAACTGATTATCATTAAGCATGATCCTCCCCTTTATTGTTGCTCATTATCCCCTATCAAATCAAACATTTCACCCTTTTGATCAGCCATTTATAACATACCGTCATATAGTAGTTCTGTATTCATTATTGTTGGTGAATATCCCCACAAAATATTAGCAGCCGGATCGCCCCCTCAAACAACACATCTACCTAGCAGCATCAACAGCTGCCGCCAGTCCGTCGAACACGGGATGGAGCGAGGTGCAGGGTCGATCGTTGGCTCGGCGTAGCCAGAAATCCTGGTTTAGTCCCAGCCAATCTATCCACTCTGGGGATGGTATGGGGTGGCCAATGGATGGCTAATTGAAAAACTTGTGTTTTCCCCCCCAGCTTTTTTATCCACTCTGGGGATGGTATGGGGTGGCCAATGGATGGCTAATTGATGGTTAATGGGTAGTGATAGTTAATTGGATAGCTAATTGATGCTCTTGGTCATTAAATGGTCAAAAATCATCAAGCCGGTCCTGGTTGGTTGGTGGGTCTAACCCCCAGTTGAACGTTACCAAGGGTAGGACCCAACTGATGCACTCAACTCGCAGGCCAGGGATATGATCACATACCCCCAGGAACATGGCGTGATTCTTGCTGGTGATCATCCCCTATTGACATGACCAACGATGACTAACCACCGGAGATTGTTGGATTTACCATACTTAGTAACATGATTTGGATTATTCTAGATAGTGTTGATTATGCAGTACGGACTTTGAACCTCATGCGGGATGATGATCTCTGATCACAAACAACCATTCTAAACCAATATCAACGATGACCATTTCGCACTGCTGGTTCTGATCCCATGGAATTTACCGTTGGTACAGTAGCCACCATTTACCAGGTATTACTAGCAGGTCATTCTATCATGGATCATACTACACATTAGGTATGGCTATGTTCACAGGCCATCAGCAGATCAACCATTTGGGTGTTTCTCAAAATAGGGTACCTCCAAATCATCTAGTTATTTATCATTTCTATTAACAAACCAGCCATTTTTGGGGTCCCCTATTTTGAGAAACCAACATTTCCAGGGCTCCCCTGACCTGTGAACATCGGCTGCCCTCAGATGGCCCCTCGACCTCCGGTGCGGGACCCGACGCGGCGGCGTGCCATAATGGGCCCCCAAAGCTGCGGGGAGATTCCAAGGCAGAAGCAGTTAACCAACCAACTTTCATGGGGGATAACCACGAACAAGTTCATAGGGAAAACAATGGTTAATGATGGGGAAAGCAGGGGTACAGCGTTTTGACCCACAGCCGTGTTTAATGACATATTTTTGATCTTATTTTCATATATTTGAGGATCTACCAACCATACTCTTCATTGGAATCTAATGGAATTTCTTGTTGGTATAGGAATATTCCAATAGATTCACAGGTTCCATTCTTATGCTTGAAAAAAGCCAACCATACTAGACTCTTCATGTGTTTGAAGTTTAGAATACATGG
Organism: Symbiodinium kawagutii; assembly: GCA_009767595.1. Lineage (NCBI taxonomy): Eukaryota > Dinophyceae > Suessiales > Symbiodiniaceae > Symbiodinium > Symbiodinium kawagutii. The sequence continues at coordinate 57,407 of VSDK01022988.1, forward strand.
GCACTACTGGGTAAGATGTAATTTCTGTGGCTCCTCTTGAGTGATGTTCAACTTTGAAACTTAGGGGCACCGGGTCTTCGTGACCAGCTTCTATCATCACAGAGTTTGCTGTGCCAAGATGCTGCATGTTTGAAACACATGGATCACTTATTATGTATAACTTAACTTGTGTGGCGCATGCAAACTCATGGTTTGTTAGTTATTAATGATTTGGGGATTGTGTGAGATGGTTGATTTGAACAAGGATTGATATTGGATGATTTGGAGATACCCGCATTTTAAGGAGCCACCATATCATACCATAGCACCTACTGACCAATCAATATCGTTCCGGTGGAAGGAGGCGAGTGCCATGATCGATGCCATGCTTCACGCCACTTCCTTGTGCCCCAAACCCATTAGCCACCGATTGATGGTTGAAAGCCGCTACATTTTCAGAGGCACTGTGGAGTAGGCACAGTAATAACAACAGTCTGACGTTCGGATTATTGATATTTATTTTCTTTTAAAGTTTTCTTGGATCACAAGCCGACTTGGCATATCGGTCATTCTGTTCACCCACTGTCGAAATCATCGAAATCCCTCTAAACCTCCTCACATGGTGTGATTCCTGTGGGCAAGACCTTGTGCTGCACAGTATTTGCCGCAGTAAATTTTAGAAACAAGAACATTTAGCCAGCACTTTAGGCATGCTGGCAGCCATGAATCAGTCACACAGCCTCTCAAGTCTACCCAACAGCCCTACACACTTCAGCCCCACACCAACCTCCAGCCATGCATACAGAATTTTCAAGCACAATGCTTCTGACCACATAGGCGCCCAACAAACGACGACTAAACATGGTGGGCTGCCTCCAAAAAATGATGAGATAGCCAGACCTGTCACCAAAAAAAGCTCCAAAGCTCCATTCCCCGTGAGAAAAAACGACCAAACCAGCAGATAGCCACAGCCATCCATAGCCATCCACAGCCTACGGCACGGTGATCACAGCTGGCGCCATGGGCCGGCGCGGACAGCAGCGAGGCGGTGGAGGTGCACTATGGCGAGGGGATGGAGTAGAGCATGACTTGAAAATGTGGTTTCTAGTAGCATTTTATCACTAGTTTAGTTGATAATAGTTGTAGCATTTTAATAGTTGTAGCATTTTAATAGTTGTCACATGTTGTCACTAGTTTAGTTGACTAGTTTCTAGTGGCATTATGAACATGAAATAGGTGTTTAATGACATTCAATGACTAGTTTAGTTGACTAGTTGACTAATGACTTTCATGTTGATAGTTGTTTAAGGACTGTTTTGATTGACTAGTTGACTAATATTGACAACTAGACAGCCAGCAAGTATATTAGTGTGACTTGAATGACAGTTGCTAATAGTCAGCTAGTTGTGAATGGTAATGGGGCCTTGATCAACTTGGTTACAGCAGGGAGCAGTAGGTGTTACTGGTCAACTAACAATGGTGGACAAGCAACCAACAATGGTAAGCAACTGATACTGGCTAGAAGCATCCTGGCATAGATCCAATATCAGCCATTGGACCAACCTGCACCGGCAAATGATTAGATCTTAAACATTAGGGCTCCTCCAGGATGGTTTGTTGGGATGTTATTGGCTTACCAGCACAAGATAGCCACAATACCTTGCACCATGGTGATAACCATAGGTGTTGCAAGGAACCTGTTTTAGGGTTTATAATTATAAACCATGCTTGGGTTTAGTGGGTCACGAGGTATAACAGCTTGACAGATGGGACTTTTTGTTTCAGGGTTGATCAAACCCGCTTAAACCATCTTGAGCCATTGGGTTGTCAGCGGCGCGATGTGCTACAACGATGAATTTCAACATGGGGCTGGGTCACAACCAATCAGCCTAAAAATGGGCAATAGTGAGCCCGTCCCAATATAGTTGGACTGGTTTGGACGTGTATTGGATGTGAACAGCCAGGGGTACAAGGAATTGACCCACGGCCATATGATTAGATGATCAGGCTGTGACCATAGGTGGGTACTTATATGTGGTTGCAAACTTGTTGCATCATGCTGCATGCTTCTGAAATGGTTGGTGATGGTTAGTGACCGATCCACACTGATCGAAGATTGATCCATCGGTAGCTTGACCTAGAGGACAGCAGATTTACCATCAGCCGGGTGGTTCAATGTGGTTCCTGGATCTCCCATTGTGATAGGGCGCATGGGGGTGGGTATACACATGTTTGGACACAGTTGAGAGCATGCATTGTGTAACTTCAATGAACTAATGATTTGTTAGTCCTAGCATCAAGCCATCATGAACCACTATGAACATCAACCATATCATTAACCGCATCATTCATCCATATATAATCTCCCAAAAAATCCGTCACTTATCCATATACAGCTATAAAATCAATAATTTCTCCATAAAAATCCTGAAGCACATATAATTTGTTCAGATTGATCCTTAAAAATCTCTATGATGAACCCTGCCAGGTTGCTCCAACCCGGCCATCCCTCGTTGCTACCCCGGGGCAGGCGGCGGCCATGGCGACGAGCGGCGCGGCAACGCGGCGCCGGTGTCGCAGCTGGAGGATCTCATGCGGCGCCGCGGCGTGGACGCTGCCTGGGACGCCCTGGAGGCTGCTGGGGATGGGGGGTGGGATGGTAGGGGGTTGGGGAGGATGGGGGATGGGATGGGGTGGGGGATGGGGTGGTAGGGGATGGTAGGGGATGGTAGGGGATGGGGTTGGGAGGATGGGGGTGGGGGATGGAGGAGAAGGTGGGGCCCGGTGGAGGCTTGGGGATGGGGTTGAACAGGGTTGAACCAGCATGAGTTCGTTTATTTTCACCTGCAGCCCCACTCGATACAAGGTAGGGCCCCCAACCACATGGGTTAGTTGGTTTACCGGTTTACCTTATAAACTAACTCGGAACTAGTGGGGGCCCACCTTGTACCCATCATTTCACCCCTTCAAGCACCATCCACTTGGCCCACCAGCTGCAGTAGCAGGGGCCGCCGGGGCACCAGGACATGATGCGCGCGGGGCTTCCGTCGGATCGCTTCACGGTGTCGCGCATGCTGATGCGAACGCTGGCAGATGGCAGACGGACCTGGGACTTGGTCACTTGGAACTCGGAACTCGTTTGTTCAGGGCTGGTGGTGGTGGGTGGTGGTGGTGGAGGATGGTCATTGAAGGATGCTAAGAAGGAAGGTGGGTTGATGAATGATGATAGTTGATGGATGGAGAGTGGTTGATGAGGGTGAATTGATGGGGTTGATGGGTTTGATGGTTTGATGATGGGTTAATGGATGGTAAAGTATGATGATTCATTGATGCTTAGTAATGCTGAACGATGCTAAATGATCTTGCGAATCCCATCGGGATATGCTCAGCATGGGTCATGACCAATCTTTAAGGCTGTTGACTTCACTATGCTATAGACCAAGTAAAGTCAGCAGCCACTAGTACACCCATAAACAACACTAAACAACCAACATGCATATATATAGATGACATGGACATTCAGTAATTTCTACGACATAGATACATATTTACAGATGTACAAACATGTATACAATAAATGCACAGATTCCGCACATACCTAAGTATCATTAACCCCCTATTCAAGCGCCATGAAAATTGGAACATGGACCCTGGCTGTGTCTCCCCTGGTCTACCGCAGCGAGGTGAAGATCAACCGATCCATCTCCCTGGTCGAAGAGTTCGTTGAGCATCTCGGAAGCTGTTCAGCCAGCGATGGCTGTTGCCGTGAAAGCGGCACTACTGTTGCGGGAGTGGTGAGGCTGGTGAATCTCGGGTAGCCAAACATTGAATCTCGGGCCGTGATAATGGTCCATTACGTGAAGCAATTATCTAATGATCTTCAATCATGGGCCTCAAATGCTTAGCCGCTTAGCCAGTCATCAAACATGTAAATTGGTCAACGATAGTGGTTAATCATATGTACTTTGTGGTGGTTACCAATTGTCAATACGGCAAGTATTGGTTAAGACTGGTTAATCATGATGTGTTTCAGAATAGTCTATATTGGTGTCATAAAGATCACTGCATCCTGGTTTCTGTTGAGCCATGACTGTACTAGTCACTTTGCTGATCCTTCATTGACTGTCATTGTCCATCATTTGTGCTAGTTATCAGTCATCAATTAGCTATTGCCTACCATTGATCATCTCAGTACATCACTATCACTAGGATTTCATTAGGCATCATATTTCCTACTATTCTTGCCTGCTATTCATGATTCTTTTCCTTATCATTGCTGATGGTTGTTCATGATCCGCCATTCAGGGTCCTTCATGAGCTGAGGCAACAGCCCAGCGAAGCCGACGAGGTTTTGTTCAACGCCATGCAGCTTGATGGGCGTTGGGTCCCGTTGGGTGTTGGGAGCTGGGATTGGTCAACCTACCAGTAACAGCAGCAGCCAGTAGTGGTACCTGACCAGGAACAGCAATGATAGTGGTAGCGGTGGTAGCAGTTGTAGGGATAGTAGCTGTGGCAGTAACAATCGCAGTAGTAGTATAAATGCTGATAGTCGCAGTAGGAATTGTATGCTGCCGTAGTATTAGTTGTTATTCTCGTTCCGTTCAAGACATCAATTGCTAGTCCATCCCTATTCCTTGTAATTATTGCTGTTGCAGGTTCTATAGCCAAAGGGCACGGGAAACGTTTGGTTGATGATGGGGGTCGTAGACTTACAAAGTGATGATGATTCATGACACAGGAATGGCGCGCTTTTCCCAGCCCACGGGTTTTAAGATGCGCGTGTCGTTCATGGGGTGAAACCATTGAAGCAAAAACTGGATAAAAGACCTGATGTTATGAGGGTGTTTCTCAAGTCATAGGGACCCCTCAAATCATCCAATATTGATCACTTCTATTCAGAAACCAATCATTCTTGAGATTCCAGATTTTGAGAACTCCCCAGGGCAGCCCCAGAGTCAACTCCCACTCGGCCATTCATCGTCGCAGCAAGGGTTATCATCCTCACTGGTCACCGCAGTGGATCTCATGGCCGGCCGAGGCTGGATACCCATTCAAGGACCAAGGACATTACCAGGCTCGAGTCGACGTACCAGCGCACCTTGGACAGCTGGCTTGGCCGCTTGGAAGTCCCCGTGGTGAACTAGGCGTGACAAGGGTTGGATATGCTAAAATCATGGCTGAAAAGGAGGAATAATGATGCACAGTCGCCAACATAGCTGTTTTGTAGGAACTATGGCAATCCACAGCTGTTCTAGAGACCTCTTGACCTTCAGACCTACCTTGAGTTTATAGCTGGTTGCATTGTGAATCATCCGACGCTTATGAAGCACCCGCTTACATAGCACGGCACGATAATTTATGTCGGCTTCAGTTCATCAATGGGGTCTTTGGATCCAGCTATCTATTGCTGGAATTTTTCAGGTGATGATCAGCAAACGTCAATCATGGCAAAGTACAACATATGGTGCAACCAATATCAATTGATTAACATCAATGTATGGCAATGTTAGATCCCTACTGATAAACCTCCATCAGTTTTTGGATCTAGCCTTACTTATAAGTGGAAGCAAGATATTGCTGCAGCCCTTATTGTACCTAGCATCTTTATTTTGATAACTTTTGCCATAAACCCAACAATCTCAAAAAACATGGTAAGTGAAGATTCCAAGCAAGACGGGTTCGGTCATTTAGGGGATATGAACAGCTAGTGGTACAGTGTGTTGACCCACAGCCATATGATGCACTGAATCAATCAACTGTTGCTTCCATCAAAATTCCTACAAGAAATCCTACAGGATTGGTGCGTTGTGCGGTGATCGTTGGTTATGTACGTTGATCGATGATTTCGTGGCCAGTATCCTTTGTTGGTAGGCAATACTCGCCGTACATAACTTTCACATATCATTGCTTCACTATACCCTTGACAAGCACTGTTGATGAATTATTGCCATTATGGTTGTACCCACCACTGTTTACTCCGGAATATTTTTGATTCATATGGTTGGTGTGATACATCATTGTCACACCTATTGATTGGTTTGATAGACGTCAGTGTTATATTGTGTTCCCGCAATTATCGAACTGATGTATGACTTGAAGCACATCTATATTTATATATTTACATATATATGTGTCGTCGATTTATTTTGATTTTACACACGCTTTACGACACGTGTGTATATGAATACATACATGTCATGTTTCGTGGTACCATTTCTATTGGAATATGATATTACTTTCGCTGTTATGCTGATTGGTTTTATATGGGTACCCCCAGTTCAACGATGGTTTCCTTGCAATCTGATCATTTTTGGTGGAGCCCATGGGTGACCCTATGGCCTGGCACATGGGCCCCATATGGTTTTATAGCAACGCTTTGTTGTGCCCAATGATTGCTGAAGCGAAGCTTCACGGCTGCCAGGTATGAAGGACTTGGGTGTGGAAGCGTCACATGTGACCCTGGGAATCCTGGTGAAGGTTCCGACAACGGCGGCGTTGCTGTTCCGTTTGTTTTCATGGTTGGTGTGTTGCTTGATGTGCCCGGTGGTTTCATACATGCCCAGTTGTTGATTAGGGTGGTTTCAACCATACAAAATGGTAGGTCACAAGCTATTTGGTGGTTTCTCAAAAGATGGGAACCCTTAAATCGTCCAGGACTTGAATCATTTTTCTTGATAAACCATCCATTTTTGGGTTTCCAATTCTGAGAAACACCCATTTCACATCATTTCACTACATTTGTCATTTCACATCTTGACATTGGGAGATCCATATTGACATCCTCCCCGTGATGGATGGTCAAACACCCGATCGAGAAATGGGAACCATTTTGTCATATTTATAGATGCAGAACGCTGAATTCTATCAGAACCCTTTGAAACCAACTTGGCCATGGGTCAATATTAATCAACCAACAAAGAGGGACAAAACTATAGGGAAACAATGGTTAATGATGGGGGAACCAGGGGTACCGGGCGAACTGACCCATAGCCACTTGACGAAGCTAGCTACTTGACGAAGCTAGCTTCCACCATTCATGCGCACTAGTTGCTACGCAGCGGGCCGCCGTTTTTCAAAAAGCGGCTGCTGTGTTGCGAGGCGTATGGACAAGTCTGTGACATCAAAAAGGTCTTGCAGCTTTGGGCGTCTTGGCCTGGTTAGCAAAACCACTGGTGGTGGGCCATGGTGATTTCTAAACTGCTACTAGGCCATGGTTAGATACAGGCCATGCTTACATCAAGATCTAAGATTTCAGATCAAGCTACCAAGTTACCTCATTTCTTACAAAGAATTCTGCCCCCCGAATTTCGCCAGCAGTGATTTTTGCCATTTGTGGGCCTGTGATCTTCCAAGAAAACGCCGAGTTGTGAGAGAACGAATCATTCTACAGCCAGTCATTGGATCCCAATCTTTGACTCTTCTAATCTGGTCGATTGGTACTTCCTCCAATCGTAAAGGATGATTCATTGCGGTAGATATATCCAAAGAGACGGAAGCCATTCCACCTCTAACCCAGCACCTCCTTTGAATCTCAGACACTGAGCCGGCACGATGACCCGGGGATAATTATCCAATGCGAGATTTTTTTCTGTTGTTGTTACTATTGTTCGTAAACAGTTGCTCTAAAACTCGCAAGTACCGTAGCTATCCCAAAGTGACGTTACCCGCTCAACGTTTTTGAGCTGGATGCATGTTTTGCGGTGGTACGTAAAATTGGCGGATTGTAGTCCGATTCTTTCAAATATAGCCATGATCCAATCAACAGTGGCTTGGCACACGCTGAGACCAGTTTGATTCTTGATGCGTTGTTGTTCGTGCGTTGGAAGTGCTACCATAAATTGACATACCTGAAAACACATAGACATAACCCATCTATGTTTATGTAGTGATGCACTGATGATATCATATTTGCAAGAAAGAGGAATTATGTTTTTTGCTAGATGTACCTGTGAAGGCAGGGCTCATGAACCAATCATCACAACTGGGAGAAGTCACTCTGCACCAACCACACATGATCAAATAAAACAGTCTGACAATCCACCACCTCTTTTCTTTTGCCAAGACACGAATCGCTACCAATGCTGCTTCAGGACGAGATGAAAGAGCAACGGGAACAGGCCAATGCTGTGACGTACGGTTGCATGATCAATGCCTGTGTGAAATGCAGCCAGACCGATGCTTGCCATCCAATGAGACATGGAATGGCACTGCAAGATACACTACACAAAGTGATACATGGCATGGAAATATGTTTTAGCCAAAGAGCGTAGATGTGTGTGTGTCTTTTTCTTGGTTGGAAATAGGGTAGCGAAATTGTGAGGTCATTCTTGGCATTCTGGTTGGAAATGATTTCCATAGTGTTCGATGACTTTGCTATCATTCTTTGTCATGATTGGCTACAGTGGTGGAAACATGTGGTGCACCACGGTGCAGCGAAATGATTTGCTTGTTGCAAATTCAAAGGCTAGGTTTACTTTTGCTGGGTGCACATGTACTTGTATACACATGTATTTTCATGTCTGCACAGAGGAAAATGCATACATGTATCCACACAGGCACACAGCACACATACCTATGTCCATGCACACATGAATACATACATTCATGTATGCAGTACTGCATGCATGCATGTATACATGCATGCACACATGCACATGCCCACGCAAGTACATGTATGATCATGTATATAACTACATATGTGTATATATTTGCATGTGTGTGTGTGTTGTAGGCATACGCTTTACCAGCTGTTTTGTTGCTGTCCCAGTGCTGAAAAACGGCTGCGCCAAGGAGAAGGCTCTGCAAATCTTCCGGGATATGCAGAAGAGACACAAGCAATGCAACACCATCCTCTACACCACCTTGACCGCAGGGTTTCATGGGTCATGCCGCTGAGTGAGAAGAGTTTGACCGGGCGTGTGGCTGGTTGTCATGATGATTATTGGTTGGTTAAGCTGTGGTATACTTCTACGATGTAACGAAAAAATAGATGTTCAATTCACGTGATAGCTATGCATTTCCGGCTTGCAATGGTCAGTTCGATGAGGTACCACCAGCGGCCAGATGGGTTCCGGTTCCGACCTGCAAATCGTTATTGCTTTGGGATGCCATACAGTTTCAAACCACGAGAGGGACAGTGGATTTGCATGCACATACAATCGTGGACGTGTACACACATCTAGACATATATGTATTTATATGCATACAGTGGTCCTACAATCATTATTAATCATACTAAAACTCATGATCATGTGAATCATACACATAATATTTGGGTACATATGTGATGCAATACATGCAATAATATGTTGTACAAATGATTACAATTGTTTTGATACATATTTAGTGCATAATGTGTTTTTAAACACATGTCTAATACATCGATCTTCAAACCATGTGTTTCTAGTGGCATGTATATACGCATTAGCAACCATACATCACTCCACACATGCAGGGGCCCATTAGCCGAGTCATTTTCACGGCAGGATCAAGGGCTACGGGAACGAAAAGGACCTGAGCACGGCGATCATGTTGTTTCGAGAGATGAGAAACGAAGGCACAACGGGGCCCTTCCAAGCTCTCCAGTCCAACAAACGGAGCCCTTCTGATGGTTGTTGTTGTTGTTGTTGTTGTTGTTGTTGTTGTTGTTGTTGTTATTGTTGTTGTCGTCTTCGTTGTTGAAGAGACCTTGTGGTTGTCATTGTTGTCTTTTTTTTTGTTGTTGTTCCGTTTTGGTTCGCTGCTGGTACGTGGTGCTCTTGTTCTTGTCCTGCGGCATGGTTTCAGGGTGTGAGCGTTGGCAGACACGACCGCAATAATTCCTGCATTTCAAGGGTTCATCCAGAGGTTTGGTCCCACAGTTATAGTCACAGTGTGTGGATGGTCTCACTCTGTTGCTGGCCATGGATAGATTCTCCATGCCAATGCCACAAGCCGAACTCGACCCCACAAGATGTATGGAGTTGATGCTCGAAAGAGGCGTTCAAACTTGATCATGGTCGATGGGTTTGGGAGGACAATACCCCCACGAGCGGACCTATTCAACAGCACCAACTATCCGCAGCTTCCACAACGAGCGACGGCTCAGGTGTGCCTTACAACACCATCGCCTACAACTCCATCATTGCGGCTTTGCTGAAGCGGCGTGATGAGACGGATCTGAGTGGCGTGACCACTGGTTGAATTTCTTATAATTTCTTTAGTGGGGCTCAAAGGTGAAGGGTGGCTGAACTAGACAGATGGTGGTGTATTACCAGCTGGTGGTTCCTTGTAAGTAGTTGCAACCAATCCTGCACTAACAAATCAGCCATGAAACAACTCAAAGGATCTCTAAGGCATATGAAGGGATCCTAAAATCAGGAACCCAAAAACTGGATAGTTTACTTTTTATCATCGAAACATATGAAAATTGGATGACTTGGGGGTAACCCCCATTTGAAGAAACCACCATCTGGACCTGCTCATTGAAGAACGGCTATCATTTGATTCCTCTTCCCATTTTTCGGTGCTATGCATGCTGCATTGATTGCCAGCTACCTTTGGAAACCAAACGCTGGTCCGTTAACCACTGCTCAACAGATTGCTCATGCCTTTCTTGTTTCCGCGTATCAGGGGATGCTCACAAACATTCATAAACCCAGCAGTGCGAAGTTAGCAGTTCAAGGGGATTCCAAACCTGATTAGTAGGTTCAAACACGTTCTAGCAAACTTTTTGATGTTCAGCATTTCTCAATCAAACTTGTTGGTACCATGAAAATGGATGAAACTCGGGCATACTTCAGAGATGCTACGCTTCTCGTTTGAAGCTGTTAGACCCTGCCATGCCCAGGATGTTTGTATAAAATGCTCGGAAGTCGGAAAGGCTGAGGAGTTCTTTCAGGAGACGCGAAATGTTGAAACGGTTCTGTGTTGATACGGATGCTGCTAGTTTTGTGATGAATTGCAAGATTTGTTTTTTTCCAACAACGGGGGTACTAGTTTGACATAGCAATGATCAATCCCCATTTAAAAAGTAGAATTCTCTACAAACATCTGGGATATTCCTAGTTCACCAGATGGTCTATTATCCTCAAAGGTTCGTGGCAAACTTCACAAAATGAGGCATGACTCATTATGCCCAATTAGGAAGGCACACATCTCAACAGGTTTCACACTTTTTGTGTATTTTTTTGAGATCGTGTTACAGTCGTTCTTAAGGGCATCATGTTACAGTAGTTCTTAAGGGCACATAAGATATTTGTTTATGGGTTTGTTTTAGTGATTTGGTGCCCAGGATTGTAGGACTTTGCGTCGCGAGAGGCCGGCGGTTGACACTGGCTGATACCATTGTCATGCATAACATGGCTTAATTAGAGTAAAGCACATGCACCATCTATCACTTGCTATGGGTTGACACAATACTTCTTACATACATCCTGCTTACGTGGTGTCAGTATGACTTGTGCGCGTGCCCTGATTTTTGCTGATTTTCCCAGATTCAAGTCATGAAATCTGAGAGAGGTCAGCGATTAGCACACCTTCGCCCATCAGTATAGCACCAACTTAGACGATTGAACAATTCACGCACGTTTGTCGGCCCTTGGAAGCCTTCCCATGATCGCAAAACCCCACATTCCGTTGATGCACAATCTCGATGCGGAATGTGCTTGGAGGTGCTTCGTGGTTGAGTTGACAATCAACAAGGTTGATGGCCATGAGTATCAACAGTTGATAGTTGCTGATAGTTGTTAAACAAGATATGATTGTTGTTAATGGTCAACAACTATAGTTGTTAAACAACTATCAACAATTATTTAACAACAAATATTTAACAACAATTATTGTTAACAATAAGTAACAATAATATGAATTATGAATAGTATTTAGATATAGTACTGATGGTTAACAATGATCAATGTTTAACAACACTTATTGATTGTTGACCATTGACAGCAGTGTTTGTATCTTATTTAACATCCATTTGTTCAACAATTCTGTCAGATATTTATTCAACAACGCTTGATTGGCCATTGAGTATCTTCACAATTCTTCACATAGTGACACTGCCAATTTCGTTCAATGCTGATCATACCTATAGTTCCAAAAATCTGGCACTACATATTGTTGCTTGAAGCAACACTACATGGTTCGTGCCGTGAACACGTTGTTGGTTTGGTGCAGCATGCTGCTACTACAGCGCTCCAGGAGATGATGAACGACCACAGTCCCGCCTCTGGGTTGCAGGTCGAGCTAGCCTTAGGATCAGAATTGATAGCTACTTGCAGTGAATGGTTCACCAGTTGATAATTTAATACTCTTCAATGGACAGTGAACCATATTTAACAATGATTCGTCAGGGCTAGTAGATATGCTAATCATTCATGATGTTGATGAACATGCGGTTCATGCATCGGTCCCTCCCAAGATTACCAGATTGATGCTGCTTAGGCTTCGTGACCTACCCATCGCTAAACATGGTTTCCTTCTTCTGCCGCCTGAGGTGCAACCTGACCTCATCACCTATTCCACCTTGTTGAAAGGATACTGCCAAGTCGGTGATTTAGACAAAGCTTTGCACGTTGCCGCCACCATCAAGGCAGGAAAACTGTGGGAAAATGGTGACTGCAGCGGTTGTAGTGCAGCACATAGGACCTCCGAAGTCGTCATGTTGGCGTGGTTATAGGGGGTGCCACCATGACTATGGACAGGTTTACTAAGTGATTATTGATGGAAGCATGAAAATATAGAAAACAGAACTGAAGGGTCATATCTAAAATCTAAATTCATCAAGCTTTTTGGAGACTTCAAAGTATCCAACTTTCAGACATTGCTTCGCCAAACAGCTGAGATTTGCTGATTCTCTGCCTGCTTCCTGGTTCGGTGTCTCAAGCATCTTGAGTTTTCAGCCATATATTCGGGCGTTTCTCAACATAGCGGACCCCAATCGTCCCGACATGGTTGATTTAGATGGTCAATGGATGTCAATGGCTGATTTAAAGGGTCCCCAATTTGAGAAACACCCATATTCTGTCATGTCAATGAGACGATGAACTGACGATTGCATGTAAATTTGCTGGTTGAAACCAGCATCAACTGCCATCATGGGATGGTTCACCCACAGGAAAACATGGCCGGCCGAAACCGTTTGCGCCGCCAGGCATGTGGTATGCAATGTGACGAACTTGTCTACAACACCTTGATGGATGGCTGTGTCAAAGCTAATGATCCTTGGCGGAAGCCGCCCTCAGGCAATTACAAGGTAGGACCACCAGCTACTGTCATGGTGAATGCGAGGTTAGTTTTGGGGATGATGGTGATATGATTGTCATTCATAACCACAGAAGCAACATTTGGGTGGTGATTTGGCTCTGCGCGTGGTTTTCAACATTTCCAAAAGCTGACTTGGCGACAGATGTTGCTTCTTCGAAAGTGTTTTTCATGTTTGTTTCATGCTTTTTCCTTTTCTCGGAGCGACTCAAAATTCTATCCTGTGGAAAAAAGTGGATAGTCGATAGTCCGAGCATGGCATGTTTGCTGATCCACTTGGTTCGCCATAGATCTACAGTTACAATTAATACTAATTAATCAATATTAATCATTAACATCGTAAATCTGTCATTCTTTTTGCGGTACATTGCTGTCACCATTACTTGGTAATGACGTCAACCACAGCATTACTTTTTTTGGTGCTCCACATGAAGCTGATATGCTGTAGTGCTGAATGATCACCAGGAAGAGAATGCGTGATATACTACAGCAAACAGACAGGAATGGTTGTTGCTGCTGTTGCTCTTGTTCTCATGGTTGTCGGTTGCTTATCTTGAAACTCGTGCAACTCCGGCAGACACCAACAACAGCATTGTTCGATTTTGTATTTGTGCTCCCACTGGGCCGCTTAATCGTAATCCTTATAGGGACGTTTTCTTTGGTGCTTTTTGGAATTTTATTTCTGCTTCTACTGCTCTCCTTGGTGTTGCGATTGCTGTCGTTGTTGATTCTTCGATGTTGGCGATTGATTAGCCAGGAATTATCCGCAATATTCTCACTGCTTATGAATCATCATGTGACCCTCATTAAACCCCCATCTAACCACCATTCAACCATCATTTGGGTTTGTGCATAAACGGTGACACCCCTAGTCATTTGGTCGGTTTCCCCATTGATGATGCCCACCATGGCGGGCTGGACAAACCCAATTGACCATCATTTCACCATCCATCAATCATCACCACTATCAGCCAGTCCGTGGTGGATGGTGGCTAACTAGTTAAAACCCTCACAACCCCCTTATAACCCCACATAAATCGCCTATAAAACCCTTATAGAAACCCTCATGAATCCCTTATAAAACCGTTGTAAACATGTATAGAAAACCTGTAAAACCACCATTTGACCATCATTTGACCTCTAGAATTGTCGCCATTTCTTGCAGCCGAGGATCTCTCAGCAGGCGTCGGGCTGTTTGCCGAGATGGCCAATGCCGGGATGAAGCCGTCGTCGATAACGCACAGCATTTGGGCTCTTAGGGGAGCCATGGGAGCATGGTCGCGTCGTTGTTGGGTTGGTCATTTTTTGATGGTTAGTTGATGATTCGTTGATGGTTAATTGGACATGGTTCATTCTCAATTATGTATCAACGGATGGTTGATAATGGTTAGATGGTGGTCAGGTGATAGTCAAGAAACATGATTACTTGATAAAGATATTGATGGTCAGGTGTTGGAATGGAGAAACATGGATCAGTATTTAGTTCCTTGGTTGCCAACAAGTTTTTCAAGCTTGGAAGCCTGACGACCACCCAAAGGGCTAGGAACCCTGACACTGTTACCCGGTCTGGGAGGGCATAGTTGGATGCCCTTTGCATTTCCTAGCACGCTTCTTCAAAGTCAAAACCGCTTGCAGGTCAGTCACAAAGGCGTATGAGTCAGGGCTTGCTGTTGTAGTACTATGGTACGCCAGAGACCTGTGGCTCCAGGATATATTTAGGAGATTATAGGACTGTGCAGCTGCGCTTGCTGGCTATGCTCGCTCTGGGCCGCGCCTGCATACGGCAGCGCATTCGGCACGCTTGTCAGCCCATGCATGCTGCTGCCAGCAAACAGGCCAGCCCAATGCACAACTACTCGGCAAGGCGCTGTTTAGTTTTGTCTGCATTGATGCCATTTGCCCGTGATTTACTTGGAGCCTGGGTAGAACATCATTGCAACGTTCGACAATTGCTCACCGATTCACAACAACCAGAACATGAGCAGACCAGAGACTTGATGCAGAAATTGTCGGATGAATCTACAATCGAGTCCAGGTTCATGTTCCTCTACAGCGAAGTCTTCAAGCCGACGGTGGAGAAAGGGTTGGAGGCAATAGGAAAGAATTGTCCTGACAAAGAGGTGGGACAGACTGTGGAGGTTGTCGGACAAATGCTGAAGCGAGTCTGTGCCGACAAAGCCTTTTTTAGCCGTGGTGCATCAAAAGAGGAGACAGAAGAGCATTTCAAACAACTCTTTATAGCGAGCAGTGATCTCTATGTCTCTGGGAAAGAAATTATAGACCGCTGGAACGCGAAAGGGCAGGCGGAGCGATACTGGACCGAACCCCAGACAAAAGAGGACCTTGAAAGCTACAGGCAGAAGGGAAGAGATCTATTGAGTGCAATTCAGCTTTTGTTGAGTGTACACAACGTGGCTGTCTTGAATGAAGTGTGCTACAACCAGGACTTAATTAGGACAGACGTGGCGTTGGTTCTGTCAGAACTTAGACAGCAAAAGAAGGACCAACTTCATCAGAGTGTACACAACGTGGCTGTCACGAATGAAATGTGCGACAAACAGGAGAAAATTAGGTCAGACGTGGAGTTGGTTCTGTCAGAACTTAGACAGCAAAAGAAGGACCAAATTGATTCGTTGGAGGAGCAGCTGGGTCAGGAGAAGCGAAAGAATTTCCAACTTCGTGAGGAGAAGGACAGGCTTGCCTGCCAGGTGCTAAAGTTGAAAGCTCTGTCCGCAGAAGACCGGCTGACCTTCTCTTGCGTTTTTGGCTTCGGTTCCATTCTATGGCTCTTCCTTGGCGTCTCCATCGCTCGTACATGACAGGAACGAGATGAGAGAAACTTGGAGGAGTACAGCTGGGCTAGCTAGTAGCTATCGCTGGTGATCTCATTACTTGCGGTCAGAATGTGAGACATTGGAAAAGTTGGAAAAGCTGAATGGTCAGGTTCTGGTCTCGCGCTTGCAGCCGAGTATGACAGAAGCTTTTCAGAGTCTTTTAGATAGCTGGGGAGTCTGAAAACCCCACCGATGCCTTGTCATCTATTTCTGTACGATGTGGTTTATGGGCTCGATTCTCACAAATCATGGGTTTGTGGCTGGGATCCAGCGGGGCGAGTGCTCGTGTGACTGAGTGACACCACTCAGCTCTATGTTGATTAATAGGCCATTTAACCCGAAGTTATATATATATATCTAGATAGAATTATATATTATATTTAATACTGCAACAGGTAACTATCATAGTTCACAACCGACTCAGTTATTTTGGGGAGGCCACTCTCTAAAAACCGTCTATCTCCCTATTAAGTGTTGGAATCCAAACATGGTGGCGAAACGCGCCCTGAGGTACCGCTGTCAGGTATAATCAAAAAAACACCGATAAGGGATCGTCATGTCATATAGATTCACTATCCCATCAGTGACTGATGATAAACTTAACAACATCATACTCAAAGTTGTCACTTTTCCTGATGGCTTTAAAGACCGGTGCTTCTTGGTTTATTTTTGTGTTTTGATGTGGTTTCTACATTGTTGGATGTGCGCCCTGTGTCGTGGCCGGCCATTGAGGTATTTTCTTGAGGCTGTACCAACGAAACGGCTACAAAGGCAGGAATTCTCTGATGTTGAGGTCGTTTTGGGTGTGAAAACGTCCAACGAGGCGAGCAGTTTGAACTCACAGATTCATGAGTTTGGTTTCCAAGCAGCATGCTGTGACTGCACCCCACACTTTGACCATTTCAAGGCTGAACACTTGACTTTGTGTGAAGTGGTGGGGGTATGTTCTTGGATAAGGCTGGCCCATGGTTTATGTTCATCTACTCCATGATACGAGTGAAGCAGTGAAAGCATCCTTTTGTCATATGCTGATGTAATACTTTATATCCGCTTTGGTAATCGAATGGCAGCAGGTGCAGAAGCCACCATTTGTAGATTGTTTACCTGTTGTGGCCATTTTCCAGCCAGCTACGTTTGATGACCAGAGGGATTTTTAAAAAATATTGGCATACATGCGTATGACCTTAGATGTAGACTTACTGATTATGTTTATATACTGTTGACTTCCCCCTCTATCTGCCTCTCTCTATGTATATATGAACTGCATGGTGTTCGCACACAGTCTGTACTGTCTATGGGCCAAGATAGCACAAAAAAACGGTAGGTGAATAGCCCAACAGGGTTGTGACCCACAAGCTTATCATGCCAAGTATGACAGGGGTGGGATGTGTATTTGACAGTGGCGGTTTTGACCCCCAACCAGACTCTGATGGAGAGTAGTGGGTTTAATCTTAAAAAACACTTGGAGTGTCCATACCCTTAGAATGAATTGATTTAAGAACCATATTTTTAGTCATTTTTGAATTAAAGTCTCAATCGTTATCGTCGGTAAACTACCAGCGTGAGTCATCGTCATTATCCATCATTAAACCATCATTGCAAACCAGTATTGTCGGTTATTAGCCATGATAAACCACCATTTGCATCTTTGACCGTTATTCACCATCAGTAAGCATCATAAAACCATCATAAAGCCATCAGGAAGCATTTATGAAACCATTAATATCAACCTGCTTCTTCATCACCATTAGTTACCATCATTAAGTCATCATTATTCAGAACCTCCGCTGCGCTCATCAACGATGCAGGTAATGCCCTGGATGCGGTGGCTCAGCTCTACCAGCACCACGGCACCCTGACAGAAAGACGAGTTCGCAGCTTGGGATATGGAGCTTTCCAAAAATATTGGGTACCCCCCAAATCATCCAACGTCATCCATTTTGAATCATTTAGAGGTATGGATGATATGGATGTGACCATGCTTACAAACCCTGGACTGTAGCTTTTTAACCCCTATAACTGGTCGTTTCTCTGAATAGGAACCCCCCAAAATGGTTGGTTTATTAGTATGAATGATGTGTATTGGATGATTTGGCGGGTTTTTATTTTGAAAAGATGAAGAACTAGCAATTGGCTAATCATGATTCATGGCTATTTTTCCCGAATGCGTAGCACGGGTTCTCGTTTCATAGTGGGGGTCTGGGGGTGGAGACGTGTTCGCTGGACGTTGCGTTTACGACCGCAACCGACCGCAAGTGTTCGCAACCGACCGCAAGTGTTCGCAATAGGGCCGTAAGGCCCGTACCATTGGGGGAAGCGTGTGGAGGTGGTCAGTTTGCGTGGTTTTGCGTGTCCTGCAACCTCGTTTTGTGTGACAGGCGTGGCCCATTGTAGCATCTCCGCATCTTTCATGAGGTCGCCACAGTCCACTTTGCGTGGCAGGCGCAAGGGATTGTGCACGTCCTTCATTTGCGTGCTTGCATTTTTCGTGGCAGGCGCAGCACTTTGGGCATCCCGGGTTTCATTTTTCGTGGTCGGCGCAGCACTTTCTTCCTCTTGATGTTGCGTTTTTTCGCAAAACGCAATGTCACGGTGGCATGAAGTGTTTGCCCCGTGCAAAAACCGTGGCAGGCGTGGCGTTTGCAGCAGATGCAAATTTCGAGGCAGGCGCAATGAATTCTAGACTTTTCCTCGTCTGGAATCGTGGTCCGCACTGTGAGCGTGTCTCACCAAGAGTGTCCCACCAAGAGTGTCTCACCAAGAGTGTCTTACCAAGAGTGTCTCACCAAGACTGTCCCGCCAAAAGTGTCTCACAAAGAGTGTCTCACCAAGAGTGTCTTACAAAGAGTGTCTCACCAAGAGTGTCCCACCAAGAGTGTCTTACAAAGACTGTCTCACCGAGAGTGTCTCACCAAGAGTGTCCCACCAAGAGTGTCTCACCAAGAGTGTCTCACCAAGACTGTCCCACCAAGAGTGTCCCAAGTGTCCCACAAGAGTGTCTTACCAAGAGTGTCTTACCAAGAGTGTCTCACCAAGAGTGTCTCACCAAAAGTGTCTTGCAAAGAGTGTCCCACCAAGAGTGTCTCACCAGGAGTGTCTTACAAAGAGTGTCTTGCAAAGAGTATCCCGCCAAGAGTGTCCAACAAAGAGTGTCTTGCCAAGAGTGTCTCACCAAGAGTGTCCCACCAAGAGTATCTCACCAAGAGTGTCTTACAAAGAGTGTCTCACCAAGAGTGTCCCACCAAGAGTATCTCACCAAGAGTGTCTTACAAAGAGTGTCTCACCAAGAGTGTCCCACCAAGAGTATCTCACCAAGAGTGTCTTACAAAGAGTGTCTCACCAAGAGTGTCCCACCAAGAGTATCTCACCAAGAGTGTCTTACAAAGAGTGTCTCACCAAGAGTGTCCCACCAAGAGTATCTCACCAAGAGTGTCTTACAAAGAGTGTCTCACCAAGAGTGTCCCACCAAGAGTATCTCACCAAGAGTGTCTTACAAAGAGTGTCTCACCAAGAGTGTCCCACCAAGAGTGTCTCACCAAGAGTGTCTTACCAAGAGTGTCTTCCCAAGAGTGTCCCAGCAAGAGTGTCTCACCAAGAGTGTCCAACAAATAGTGTCTTACAAAGACGGTCTCACCGAGAGTGTCTTCCCAAGAGTGTCCCACAAAGAGTGTCTTCCCAAGAGTGTCTTACCAAGAGTGTCTCACCAAGAGTGTCTTGCAAGAGTGTCTCACCAAGAGTGTCTTACCAGGAGTGTCTCACCAAGAGTGTCCCACCAAGAGTGTCTCACCGAGAGTGTCTTACCAAGAGTGTCTCACCAAGACTGTCTCACCAAGAGTGTCTAACCAAGAGTGTCTCACAAAGAGTGTCTCACCAAGAGTGTCCCACCAAGAGTATCTCACCAAGAGTGTCTTACAAAGAGTGTCTCACAAAGAGTGTCTCACCAAGAGTGTCTCACAAAGAGTGTCCCACAAAGAGTGTCTTGCCAAGAGTGTCTCACCAAGAGTGTCTCGCCAAAAGTGTCTTACAAAGAGTGTCTCACCAAGAGTGTCCCACCAAGAGTGTCTCACCAAGAGTGTCTTACCAAGAGTGTCTTCCCAAGAGTGTCCCAGCAAGAGTGTCTCAGCAAGAGTGTCCAACAAATAGTGTCTTACAAAGACGGTCTCACCGAGAGTGTCTGCCCAAGAGTGTCCCACAAAGAGTGTCTTCCCAAGAGTGTCTTACCAAGAGTGTCTCACCAAGAGTTTCTTGCAAGAGTGTCTTACTCAGAGTGTCTTACCAGGAGTGTCTTTCCAAGAGTGTCCCACCAAGAGTGTCTCACCAAGAGTGTCCCACCAAGAGTGTCTCACCAAGAGTGTCTTATCAAGAGAGTCCGACCAAGAGTGTGAGCATTCGGGTTCGTGGGCTTCATCTTTTTCCGCTCATGGCTGTTTCTACTGGTTGTCCTGGGTGATTGTTCATGGCATTGTCCATCGTTATTTATGGTGTTTAATGAGCATTTGCATAGGTACCCAATATGACACTAACAGCTGTTGAGAATTGTTAGCTGATAACTCATTGCAATATTAACAGCGTCACCCATCGTTAACGGCTGTTGATATTATGTTGTGCTTATTACTCAGGTTTAATGGTGAATTCTAGCAGAGATGACCATTCTGAGCCGGCTAAGCTTTTCTCCAATGAAAGCTGGCAAAGGAAATCAGTGACCGAAACAGCCGCAAAGCAAATAATGCACCTGGCTTAAAACCATGAAAAATGATTGACTGAAGTATCAATTGAAGAAGCAAAGTCACAAGAATGGTTTCCAATGTGAATCGCAGCTCGATTGATTCATGAATGGTTTAAACAGCATCAAATGAATCATTGAATCAATAAACCAATTTTAATCAATTTTCTGAAGTTCATAAATCTCATGATGTTTTATACATTCAATGGTTTCATCAATACTTGTTTGATTCATTGACATCCAATACAGCAGGAAGCCAGTGAAGGATATTGAAGGTGTATGCCAGATTGAATCGGATTTCTGGAGTTCCACAGTATGTTCACGGATAGTCGGCCGGTCCCCACCGATTTATTCGCGAGTTTCAAAAACACCAGCAATCATCAGCGACTGCATGATGATCATCAGCACTTTGATGCTGTTTGGCAGGATCATGATCTATATATTGACACTACCGTTGCCTGTTGGTAATTGTTCATGGCATTCCCCACTGTTCCAAACCCATTAAGTTGCAAAGGTTAATGAGAAACATCATTATACTTTCTATCTTTGTATATAATAGTTCTATTACCCAACTAGCTTATGGTACTGCTAGTACTACTAGTGCTACCACTGCCACTACCAGTACCAGCCTATTCCATTCATTGTGGATGTCATTTTCCGCACCGAGGATTGGAGAAGCCCAGTGGCACAGTGGAGAAAGCCTCTCGTGCTGCTGCAAGACGCGAGAATCGCCAGAAGAGTGGAGCAGCCAAGAGACTTGGACATGGACGGCTCCTGCTGCTGCTC